>JUDQ01000052.1:52817-122810 GCA_000812075.1 Scedosporium aurantiacum
GTTTGGATGGGCGGAATGGAGTGTATTAATTGGCAAAGAGGTGTGGGGGGAAGAAAGCATGGGCAGTGTCAAGAGCATCTCGTCTCAATTCATATCCGATCTGTCTCATTCCAAAATGTTTCTGGACGAGACACGGCCCGGGTCTCGGGAGGGAGTCTCTAAGTCTGGGGAAAGGACAAAAAAAGAGAAACATGTTCTTTAACTGAAAATCAACGCCCATCCGCTCGTAGATGTCTCACGGTTATTAGTTCGTACCACCTCAAGCCGCCCCAAAACAGCTGTAACTCAGTCATATAATTTGGACGAAGTGAAATGTTGCTGCCGCAGTTAAACCACCAGAATCATAGAATAAAGGAAGAAAACAAGAGGGGCTTTTTTAAACCATTGAAGCCCAAATCGCGGCCAGCAAAAAACGACCGTGATATCCAGTTCACAAAGCATGATTCATACCTCTCATCTCCCACCTATCCAGCCTTACACCTCTCCTCCGCCTGGTCCTCCGGCGTAAACCCCACAAGATTCAGATACAGTCTCACCGCAGACTGTCCGCCACACATCTGCTGCCCATTACCACCGCAAGGAACATTGCACTGCGCGTCATCTACGACACCAGCTACGATATGAGTCGGCTCCTGGACGCAGAAACACTCGGTGCCACCCCGGACGCCGAACATGTTAGCGCAAGGGCAATGCCGTGCGCACCTTTCCAAGCTCATCTGGGGGTCGTTGATGAGGCTGTCCTGTACGGAGTTCAGCTCATCGGCCGCCTTATGGACGCATCCGATGTCTTCCCAATCGGGGAGCTGCGTGCTGGGGGGCAGGGGAGCTGTCGACGTGGTCGTGGCCGCGGCCGTGGCATTGCCTGGTCGTCTCGTGCAAACGAGATCATCTCCGCCAAATGGATCTTTCGGGTCGGGAACTTCGCCGTTCTCCGCATCCTGGGGGTATCGTTTAGCCCTGCGTGTGGTTTGCCTGATACACTCTAGATGTGGGGGAAATGCGATCAATGTTAGCCCGGTCCCATGTTTTTTTTCTTCTTGTAATTTTGCGCTTTCTTTTCTAAAAGCACAGGAGAGAAAGAAAATATCTTACCGCCCTGGTAGCCGTGGACGCCATTGTAGACCATTGGAATCCACTCGGGAACATCGTAAGGGTACGTGTCCCACAAGTCGGCGAGATTGGCGCATGAGTCCGCCAGGTTTCCAAAGATACCAAGTCGAGTTTCAAGGTCGCCGTTTGGAAGGCGTTCCCAGGCCGCCAGCCTCAGGAGCCTCTTGACTCTAGGGCCAACGACCCGCTTATCGACACCATCGTAAATATGGGGGCGATATCTTGGGTGTCCGAGGTAGTATGCCGCTACGCCGGCCTTGTTATGAACACAATGGAGGATTAGTTTAGAGTTTCGTCGAAAGAAACAAAAAGGACAAGGGTAATGAAGCCAAGGCAAAAAAAAGTGAGAGAGAGAGAAAACACTTGGCACAGATGGGAGAAAGGACTTACCACGATAGGCGCACCGAACCCGTCTCCGATGAGGTCCTTGGCATCCCCATCCGCATCTATCGACGTGGCGCCCCATCCTTGGGCAAACACCCACTCTCCTGACCATTCCGTCATGTGCGGAGAGTTCATGAAAGAGAAGGCCCCATCGTAATCCGTAGATCCCCCGATGATGACCTCTGGGAACTCTACTCTCATAACCTCGGGATATCGGTTCCACGTACCCTCTGGGACGTCCCTCCATTCGCAATTTCCGTTCTCGTGACGGTTGATAATGGCGCTGAAACTGCCAGGAGACCCGACAACCACGATGCCTTCACGGCGAGTCATTGAAAGTATCCTCCGCCACGCCTCATTGAGTCTTTGGTCGTGTGGTGTACCGGGCTCGGCGATGGCCGCTGTGTTTGGTGAAGATGTATAGTTAGCCCAACTTATCTTCTCTCTCTCTCTCTCTTTTTTTTTTTTTTTTTTTTTTTTTTTTTTTTTTTTTTTTTTTTTTTTTTTTTTTCTTTCCTTTTTTCCTCGGGATTGAGGGAAAGGCGGGGGGTTTGAAAATAAGATCACATTGAACTTACCCTGTGGCACAACGACAACGGCTTTAGCTGCAAGATTGTTCCCCTGAACAACCTCCCCGATGCGTTGAAATGCAAGGAGCATAGCCGTTGGGGTAGTCGCCTGCAGAACAACCACGCCGTCCCCTGGGCGGTCCCCTTCATCAACATTGGGGTCTCTCTCGTACCATGCACACATGACCTTGAGGCTGAAGATGGTGGCCTTCTTGGCGACACCGAACTCGGTACCGGCTACGAGTCCCGCAGCTGGAGTACCGTGTCCTTCGTTCTGGAAGTTTAAGCTCACATCGGGCGCATGCACGATACGATCCGGATTGACGTCAGGAGGCACACACCCATCGAGAGGTGCTTCCCAAATATAGGTTTCCTGGACATTGTCCGGGAGGTCAAGCTCTTCCTAGAAGTTATTAGTTATGTCAGTCTTGATATATATATACATGTGTGTGTGTGTGTTTCGGAAAGGGAACGGGATTGTCTTTGTTTATCCGAGGGAGGGAGAGAAAGAATGGTGTTGGAAAACGTTCAAACGACAACTTACTCGAACCAGGGGTTGGTGATAAGCGATGCCGGTATCAGCAACAAAAACCATGATGCCCTGGCCAGCGGACACGTGGTATTTATAGTAGTCCTGCTCCTCGATTGGGGGGCCCCCACGCTTCTCGGAGACTCTCCGCAGGTGCATCTCGGCGTCAGGTTGCGTGATGACTTCGGCCTCGTCGTCAGGTTGAGGTTCCAAGGGATCGGGGGGAATGCGAGACTTTAACTTCCGGTTGGGCGTAGGTCCTTGGCCTTCGGGCTTTCCATGGCGACGCTTGGAGCGGTATTTCTTGCCAGGTTTGGTTGTGGAGGAATTTCCAGCCGGAGGAAGACGGTATTTGTGGACCGGGATGACTTCTTCTGCCAGTGGCTGTTCGTCGATGAAAGGAACCGAGCCCATGTTCTTTACCAGCGCCCGATGGCGACGCGACAGTTTCGTGTGGTATAAATACCCCATGACCCCGTCGTACTGGCGACCGCCAGCTCGGTCAAGGGTGTGGTAAAATGTCTCGACGACAGCTGGGGAGGTGTCGTCCTCCAATATGACGAGGGCTCCTCGCATGTCTCGGCCAAGACCCTGCGTCGTGGCATTGTCCCCCGATGGCAAGTTTCGGTGAATATCCGTCTGGTTGGCAAAGGCTTCCATGCCGACGAGGATGGATCCCGAATTGGTTAAATTGAATTGAGAAACGAGAGGGCCCAAGAACTCGGGATCAGCTCCGAGGTCGTGCAGGACCAGGCGGGCGACGACCTGAAGGTCTTTAGAGGGACCACCGATGTCCCTGGAGCCCAGATGAGCATGTAGTGATTTGAACCACTGCATGCGGTTTGCCATGGCGCGGACAGCAGATGGGTTGAACAGAGTAGGGGAATCTGGGGATCTCTTCTTGTTTCCTTGGCCCGCATGGAAGATCAGTCTGTCCATGAGCTGAACCCATCTAGGGAGAGACGCGGACCCGGCGGGAGCGGTCAGGTAATCCATAGGAAGAATCCGATCGATAGCGGTGATGGCCTCCAAAAGAGCATCCGCGTGGTTCAGCTGCTTTGTGCCATTCCGAGGTTGGTCCTCGGAAACAGAGTGGGCGATGACAGAAAGGGCGAAATCGAACATCTTGGCCGCCGCCTTGTCGACATCGTCAAGGACGTCGGAGCTGAAATCGCCGAGTAGGCTTTGGATAGAGGCTAGATTATTGGTCTTGGTGTCTGGAAAAGACTGGACTGAGAGTGACTCGAAGGCGACGTCAGTGTTTCCGAGTCGATTAATCGATCTTCGGGTAGTTGTGGTGTCTGGGACATCCACGCAGGTATCATTACAGCACACGGAACCGTACTGCAAGGAGCAGGTGTCACCACCGGCAGTAATGAAGGTCCACTTTCCATCATTTGGAGCCGCAGGATAGAGCTTGATGCCCGCAACGTCGAGGGAAACTTTGGGAACAAAAGACGAGCCGTCAATTGTATCAAGGATCTGGGTTCGCACGATAGGCTGCTTGGGTGCGGCTACAATGAAGACAAATACAATGTTAGCTTGGACTCTAAGTTCTTCAAGTCTCGAGTGTCCGTTCTGGGATGGATAGGGATAGACCTGGCCATGTCAGGGCAGCTCACATACATCCAAGGTTAAACAAGTTCCAAGCAGGGACAAGAGGGAGATGGACAGCCACGGCCCAGGCCCAGAGCCACGATGGAACTCTCATAGTCGGGATAGATAACCAGGTCGAGAATAACAGGTGGGTTGATATCTCATGCTTGAGAAGACAAAAGACACGTCGGAGTTTAAGAATAAGTTGAGGAAGTCCTTGGGTTTAAATAGGTGAGGTAAATCAATTAAGGAAAGCTCTAATCACTGGTGTAAGGAGGATATCGGAATATCAGATGTAGAAGGTGTAGCTGGTGCATGGGAGAAGGGATTCAAGGGAAGGAGCACCAGTCTTTATTAGTGCTGAATCATAACTAGAATTGAAAGTATTCACATATAGACCTTCTTTATAGTATATTGAAGAACATATCTAAATGAGACTCTAGCTTCAAATTGCCTCAGTTCTGGAAACTTATCAGTTGATGTACCTGGAGAAGTGTAGAAATAGAAGCCTTGTTGAGTTTCAACAATCCACATCGTGTAATTACGCTGCTCATTTCCCAGAGAGAAGCAGAGCGATATGTTTGATATCAAAGGGGGCCTGGACCTTGATGTTCCTCGATGATTAAATATTCCTCCCCTAGACCATTTCACGACAGGGGAGACTCTAATAACTTCATCATGCCAGGCTCAAACAACATTCCCATTCATCACTTAATAGACGCATGCTTGACTAGTTGCAATCACGCCAAGCTCTGGAAATTCTGGAAAGAAATTAAAAATTAATATTAAGAAAAAGAAAAAGAGCTCTATACTCTGTAAAGGAATGTAGTTTAAAGAAGAACCAGAAAATGCCCCAACCTAGGTAATCTATAAATATCCCCCCGCCCCAGGCCACGTCCTCCCTCTTTCAAAGTTGCTCTGCATAAATTGCCGTCTAAAATTCCGGAACTGCTTAGTAGTACTTGGGGTTCTCGGGATCAGTCAAGTCGAAGATGACGGAAGAGTGAGGGCGAGCACCACCGCGGTCACGGGTGAAGGTGCTCTCGAAGTCGATGGTCCTGTTGAAGCTGAGGCTGCCGTCGTCGAGGATATCGATCCAGTGAGCCTTGTAGTCGCCAGGAGTGTTGAAAATGGAGATCTAGAGAGAGGACAAATTGCATCCATTAGTGTTGACCAGACTTGAAAAAAGCAAGGATATTTATCGGACGGAAAACTTACGGCGCCACCCTGGACAAAGTAGCCGGTGACGAGAAGGTTCTTCTTATCAGGGGAAATCTTGACGTAGTGAGGTCCGATGATGGGCTGCTGCTCGGTGGGGTCATCGAGACGCTTCACGTTGTTGAGATCCGAGATGTCGAGGGCAGCGATGTGGTTACCAAGCGTGATCGTGAAGTAGGCGTACTTGCCGTCATCAGTGATGTCGGAGTAGATGGCGACGGAGTTCTTGGCCTTTTCGCCGAGGTCGTAGAGAAGCTCAGCGACACCGGGCTTGCCGTTGGGGCCAGTTCGGAAGGGGTAGATGATCCAGACCTGACCGGGTTCGACAGCACTGCCGTTATGTGTTAGTTGTTAGGTGGTTTAAGGGGGAAGAAGAGATAGGCGTGACTTACGTGGCAAGCGCAGCGCTCTCGGGGTTGCCGGGGATGAATTTGACATCTTGGATACCGCCGCCCTACATTTCAGTTAGCAAAAGCCACCGAGTTCCGTAGTCTTGTGCTACTGGAGACGGAATGCATACATTGGGAATGGTGATGGTGGACAGAATCTTGCGAGTAGAGAGGTTCCAGAGACGAAGCGTGTTGGCATATTTAGCGCCCAAGCTAGGCTTAAGGACACTAAGCGGAACAACAAAGTCCGAGGTCAGGATAAGATCCTTCTCGAAGTCAATGGTGAGACCGTGGGGTGAGAACTGCTCGCCGAGAATGTTGAGAGTTCCCTCAACATCCTCGGGCCACTCATGGATGATGTTGAAGTCGGCATCGGTCTCGACGAGACGGCCGGGGGAAGTACCGACAGCACTGCCCATGTAGGTGATGAAGAAACCACTGAAGACAAAAACCGGAGATTAGTTATTCAACTTCCTCGATAACGGGGGAGATATGCAGTAGATGAAAAAAGGGAAAACTGTAGCGTACCCGTCAGGCTTGGCGCGGATCTCGTCCACGATCGAGCTGAGAATACCCCTATTGCTCTTCAAGAACTTGGGACGGTACGGGTTCGAGACGTCAAAGTAGAACGCCGTATCCTGAGTCTTGAGGAGAGACAACAGGCCGCCGCCAGCAATAGTCTTGCCATCAAGGGATGGAGTCAGATGGTGCGGCGAGTTGCCGCTGGTGGGGACATCAGTGACGTCAATGATCGTACCAAAGGTATCCTGAGAGGAGCAAATAAGTATCAAGATCTAGTATCGAGGAGAGGAAAGCAACTTACATCGTCGAGACTGGCGGCAACAAGGAAGTCCTTGTGCTTGTTATCACCAGCACCAGTCCAGAAGTATCCAATCTTCTTCGGCTTGATGTCCGAGGCAGTGAAGGGCTCACTAGGGAGAGCAGGGGTGGGAAACTGAAGAACAGGCAGAGGAGGGACAATACCAGCCAATGGCTCAGTAACACCTGGGATGGCAGGGATGAGGCCGCCAGGAATGCTGAGGTCTAGTGGCGAGGCGACCACGGGGCAAGTAAGAAGCGCCGCCAAGATGGCGGAAGAGAAGATAGCAGACATGATTAGGGTGGCTGCGAGTGGGGGCACAATATCTTATGAAGGAGTGGCTGATAAGATGTGAGAGCCGGTGAGAAGGTTGGATGAGTTGCTGATGATGATGAGAGAAGGTTTTGAGCAGGTTTGAGGCAGTTTGCCAGACTTCTTATAGTCAAAGAGATAACCCTCAACTCCATCCATCTCCGATCTTGATCTTCCTCCTCAACCTCCTCGATTTGCGCACCCACCCCTTCTCCGGACAGTGTCTCTCCGTTGCCCCTAACTCTTACGCCGAAGATTTGACCGTAGTACCGCCCGAACTACTGAGGCACAATAGGGGAACTCAGAATGAACTTTTTTCGACGATGCTGGTGAACGGTGATGGCATCATCGAGGCTCCTCTGTTCGCGATCCAAAGCCAAGGGCAGTAGGCATCACCATCAACGACATCTCGACGGGCGCTCGACTGTGGGGGCGAAATGATGATGGACACGATGACCAAGACAGCATCGCGAGCTGAACAAAAGACAAGATGACAGAAAGAAAAATGTCTACGAGGCAATGATCAACAACCACACACTCGGTCCAGCCAATGCGGTGGTGAGTTCGCCCTTCTTTACGCTTCCAGACTTTGGGTCTAATCGATGTCGACAGCGCCGATCAGTTCCCAGGACTAGTCTGGGGAGTTGCATTAGGTTGATGTCAGGGGTAAGACAGAAGGCACCGAGATGAAGAGCCTCAACGCAACGGCAGATCCAGTCTTCGAAGGATACAGTTACGTCAAGGCATTCGAGAACTCGGTTAGCCGAGAGATGGAGAAGCGTTGCATCTGGTCAACCGGCACGTCCGTTGATCAATCTGGTTTTCAATTGGCCGTCTCGAGAGGGGCTTGACGCCAAGGATAGCTGCGGGCTCTTAGACTCGCAGCATTCAGTTTAGCGGAGATTTCAAGCCAGGGCGCCTCAATGACGTTTCCGACTTGCAGGTCGATCATGAACTAAGTCCGGGAGATGGAAGACTTGAATTGGAATACCAGGATAATAGCTTCGGCGAAATATAACCCTAGTTTGGAAGAACTCGACCAGGGGAATCGAGGGCTAGTGTGCTTGAAGATGGGGGGTCGGCGCTCGGGCTGGGACTCGGAGCCGGGCTTACATCGCGGCACCTTTGGAAAGCACAAGGGCATGGAGGAATTCGACAAATGGCCGGTTATCAGCTTTATCAAGGAGTTACCAGGACGAGTCCCCTATCAGACGTGGAGGAGAGGTAGGGAGGAGACGGAACTGATCATCATGGTTCCCACGTTTTTGCGATTCCGAGATTCTGGATCGCCCATTGAACTCAATGAAATCCTCGAGGACCCCAGAAAAGACAGCTGGCGAGTTCCATCTTTCCATGCTGTCAGAGAAAAAATAATAAAAAAGGGGAGAAAGGACAAGCACGCGAGCCGAGCCTGTCAAAAGTCTCAGTAATTTGTGGGGGAAAGACACCAACTTGGGGAATCCCAAAAGACAACCTGCCTATTACAATTGAAGCTTAATCCCAATTCGACCCTGCGTGCTTCTTACTCTGCTACTCTTTTGGAAAGGTTTGTTCTGTCGTTCTGTCGATCCCGCTGCATCGCGTTATTTCAGCCCCGATGTCGAAATCACCCCTGTCAACTCCGAGTCTTCCCCCACCGAGGCCCGGGCCACACCGGCCTTGGGCCCCCACATGCAACGGCGACTCTTGCGGGCATCGGCGTCTATGGGTTGCGGAAGCCTAACTCGATCTGGGAAGTAATGTGGCTGAAAAGCCACCTCGAAATTGTGCCGGATTGCCGCGCTAGGGCTTCACGATTCGGGAATCACGAGCGTCGATCCACGAGCAAAAGCTTAATTGTTCCTAATACTACCGGGCCTAATGAGGAATAAGGGATCCGCAAAATAGTGGCCATTTAGGGCGCGGCGGTATGTTAAATGACCACCCACACCATATGCAAGCATTGATCTCGCAGTCCCTGACCCTTTGCGTTACATCAATCTTTCGGATGTCTGCGACTGTGGAAGGGTAAGCTTGTTCTACAGGTAGTGGGGCACTGCAGACAGGAAGAAAACAATGGGTGAGAAAAAGAAAAAGTCGCAGGTAAAATCAACTACGAAAACAGACACTTGCGCGGAGAAGTCCCGATCGTCATCAGGTGTGTCAATGACGAACCGTCGATTTCAATTTCGACGGCCGCTGCTCGCGTGGGGTGAATAGAACCGAGAATGTATCCGTGAGTAATAGTATAGCGAAATAAGGAACATATCGCGCTCTTACTGGGTGGGTTAATCATGCGCGTGCAAACACGATGTTTACTACATTGATCGCGAGACGTGGGATAAATGTCCGTGATGTTCACATGTAGTGTTCTTGGGACTCGAGTGGGTTGGCAAACGTACATAAACACCAGATGCCCACGCGGTGAAAAATAAACATTGAGCTCTTTGCCTTCTTTTCCTTGCACCTTCTTGATCTTCATCCTACCCATTCTTTTCTTGCTGGACTCTCTGCCCTCGACACAATGGTGATGTGTTCCAAGATTCTCGGTGGACTCCTGCTGCTCGTGGCGGGTGTTTCTGCCCTCCCCGGTGCGCAGATCGTACACAAGCGAACCGTTGATGACCAAGTTCCCCAGTTTGAAGAAGGCCAGCCAATTGGTCATGGGAAGGGAGCACCACTCGTTGGTGAGTTCATCTGACTTATTGACCATCTCTCCATTTCAACGACCGTTTCATTAACTGGCTGGATATAGGCGGCACCGATGAGTATATTGACAAGTCGAACCCCGACAACTTGGGTCAGCAAGCCACCGATAGTGGCCTCGTGCCAAACCTTAAATGGAGATTCTCCGACTCCAAGACTAGGACCTATCCTGGTGGCTGGCTACGCACCCAAGTGATCCAAGACCTTCCTCAAAGCCACGATATCGCTGCAGCTCAGCAGCACCTTTCCAAGGGCACCATCCGAGAGCTCCACTGGCATAAGAATGTGAGTTTTATGCTTGATTATCATTGATCTATTATTACCCTCCTACGCCCTTGGACCTTCTCGCTAGCCGTTGCGCTGCTGACACCTTGACTGTCCTAGGCCGAATGGGGTTTCGTGTATGCTGGCTCGGTTCTCGTCTCCGTTGTCGATGAGCACGGAGTTCACCAGGAAGAAACACTCAATTACGGTGATATTTGGTACTTCCCCAAGGGCACAGCTCATACAGTCCAGGGTCTCGACGAAAAGAACGAGTTTCTGCTGGTCTTTGATAATCCCGAGTTCGACAACGCAGGGTAAGGCGGAGAAAAAAAAAAAAGCCCAAGGCTTATGCAGGACTGACCAAACGCTAATGGCATGATTTTAGTGTCACTTTCAACATTGACGACTGGCTCGCTCATACTCCTAAGGATGTACTCGCTAAGAATTTTGGGGTCCCCGAGTCCGTTTTTGACAACATCCCCAAGCCTAACCCCAACATTGGGAAGGGCACTGTTAGCAACCGCACGGTTACGTCTGAGGGTGCCGCCACTGGAGACCACTCGTTCGTCTACAGGACGCTCCAGCATGACCCCGAACCTGTCCCTGGAAACGGTGGCACATTCTACAAGATCGACTCTACCAACTTCCCAATTAGCAAAACTATCGCGGCTACCTTTGTCACCCTCAAGCCGGGTGGTTTGAGGGAGCTTCACTGGCATCCTAATGTAAGCCGTTCGCATATGAATACTTTAAAATAAAGCAGGTTGAACTGACCTGAGGTATTTCGCAGGCCGAGGAATGGTTGTACTTCCACCAGGGAGAAGGTCGTGCCACTGTCTTCAACGGCAACGCCAACGCGAGAACTTTTGACTTCCATGCTGGCGATACTGCTGCTTTCCCCGACAACTCTGGGTGAGTCTCCTCCCTACCAGCATCCAAGTATGTGAGCTTTTTTTCGAGACTAACTGGTTACCAGCCACTACATCGAGAACACCTCTGACACTGAGGACCTCATCTGGATTGAGATCTACAAATCCGATCGCGTGGCGGATATCGCCCTTGGCCAATGGCTCGCCCTCACTCCCGCCGACATCGTCGCCCAGACCCTCAACGTCCCTATTGATTTTGTCGAGAAGATCAAGAGGGAAAAGCAGGTGTTGGTCGCCTAATCTGACGAAGAGAAGGGCAGCACCGAGGGTGTTTTGACAGGAGATGTCTTTCCTTCGACTATATACTAGTCTTTATGTAATATTTAATTTTCTTCTATACAATAATTGGAGCTTTGTATTGCTGATGGTCGCCTCTTGTTCAATTCCTCTGTTGACAGGCTATATCGCCTCGTCGAGGCAGTTTAATTATAGTGAAAGCTGTCGCTTCTCTATTAAGAAATGGAAAACACCTTGGAATTCCTCTTGCATGTGGATTAAAGCACTTCTCATCTCACATGCGAGGCTCATAGCAAAGTAAGTTAAAGTCGTGTATGCCGCTGGTGGTAGACTCGGTCGGACCAGCCTCATGCGAGTAGAGTCTAGAGGTTTGTCTGAGACTAGAGCATACGGCTTTAAGTTGACGGGCATCGTCTCTTCAATGTTGCTGTGCGTCTGTTATCGCCTACCATGGCGCGAATAAGCGGGAATATGGGCGATTCTAAGAACAAGTCTGAGCGGTGACAACTGCGCGATATGAAGAGTCCAGTTCAAGAGGTGATTGGAGCGCAACGCGAGAAAGCAGATCGATCAACAAAACAACCAAAGAAACACGAAAGATGGATCAATTGATGTTTTATCCACCCTCAGGAACGTTGTCTGACTCGGGGGTAGTATAGGGGCCTTATGATCTTGTCGGGGCCTAACTGGAATGACTTTACAGAATGACCGAGAGAGAGGGAAATTCAACCAAAGAGGGGCGCATGGTTTAGTGGTATAATTCCTCTTTAGCATAGAGGCGGTCCCCGGTTCGATTCCGGGTGTGTCCAGAATTCATTTTTTTAGTCTTGTTGTCTTTTATATCTTCACTCTTATTTTCCTGTTTTATCTTCTTTTTTTCTTCTTCCTTTTTTTTCTTCCTTCCATATTTTCTCTTTTTAAGACTTCAACTCCTAGGCTGGGATGATGGAATGAGGAGGCTGGCACCCCGGAAAGTAGGGAAGACGACATGAACAGGTTGCGGACTGAGTTGGAGTTTAATCAAGAGTAGGCGGTAATGCCACTGTTCGCTTTTGCTAGCCGAGTATTGATGCAAGCCTACGCAACATTTGCGTACTATAACACGACACTTCACTACCTGCCTGTGTTTGGAGAGAGGTGTCTCCCTCCCAGCCATGGCACATGTCAGAGTATATTCACTGTTGATCTACCATATCTACTAATCCTCAAACACAAAATCCAAGACTAACAAGTCTACTAGAATTGTGAATAGACTGCTATCAAACTTAATCTTGGCCTAACACATCGCCTGATCGAGTTCTGCAAACACATGTAAAGGGCCCAAGCAAGCTGTCTGCTGGTTCCCGAGAAAGTGCGCCTCAAGGAAGAGAAGGAAACAATCGATACTAACTTAAATTCACTATTCCCCCATTCCCATCCGATCTACTCCCACTTTCTAGACCTACCAATCACCATGTTCGGACGCATAGCTGATACAACACTGGATTCGTTGTTGTTGGCGCTGCTGGATCGCCGGATACAGCGCAGACGACGTCGAGCGGAAAGTGCTGAAACTAGTCTGGAGGAAAGATTAAAAGATGAAATTCACTCCAAAGGGAAGACCGAGACAGCAGATGTCGAAGAGATGGGCAACAGAGGCGATCCACCACCGTATAGTCCCCTACACCCCAGAAGCCTTCCGACCCAAGAATCCCCTCTACCACGCCGAGAATCTTGCTTGCCACACTCTTGTCACACCGAGAATCTTACTCGACACACTGAAAATCTTGCCTGCCACGCCGAGAATCTCACTTACCGCCCCGGGAATCCCGCTTACCTCCCCAGGAACCTCGTCCTGCGAAACCATGGCCACTGGCCGCTGAGAGGGCCACTGCGAATCGAGCAGTTTCCCACAGAGTTGACTTTGGGGATTGTTCAGAGCCTCTCTCCTGCCGACCGAGCCGCACTTGCGCTCGCCAACCACACGATGCTGCGAAATCTGGGTCACTGTTCATTGGTTCTCGTTGCAAAGTCCCGGTACGACCTTTTGACCCGCTTGGAAAGGGATGGTATACTCCCTTCGCACATCCTCTGCCCGAGCTGTCAGATCTTCCACCGTCCCTCCCTACCGAGGAACTGGATACAGGATGGTCAAGACAGTACCTACCCAATCGCTGGCTGGGCGAACCAAAGGCGGAGATGTGATGAGATTCCTAAACACGTGTGGCGAGTGCTTTTTTCATTTAGCACAGTGGCTGCTATTACAAGATCGTCAAAGCACAAGTGGGGGATATATCCTCAGAACATGCTCTCTAATAGCATGAGTTATCGACTTGGAGATTCTAGGTTGACCTTGATGGCCAATCGGACACAATATGCCGAGGTCATCAATGGTCGCATGCTGCTACACACCCAGACGGAGGTGTGTTCCGAGACCTCGGGTAAGTTGGCAGCAATCAGTCTAAGAGGTGCCAAGGAGCTGATGAGAAGCCGCCCTGAGCTTCGGTATATCTGTCCGCATTTGAACTGGATCTCTATATTCAACTTTCTTTTCCAGAACATGGAGATACGGCGAGGCTACGGAGAAGACTGCCGCTTAAGTCTCTGGCTAAATGATCTCTCTTGTTCTACCTCGAGATCTAAATGGGATGTTCGCGACGCTCTGCGCGGTTACATTGCCTGTACGCACTGTTGTACAGAATTCCGAATTCAAAGAGAGGACAGGGGGGAGTCGGGAGGCGAGGCAATAATCTTGAGGATCCAGCATAACTTCGGCCGCGCAGACAGTATCGACGATGTGCAGTGGACCCCGTTTGTTGGGTATGATCAAAACTTTGAGAATTGGGTGCCGATTGTGCTGAAACAAAAGTACATGTCTCGGATCGGCCAGCCGCAGTGGTGCTTTGCCAGGCGTCGGCCTGAGCGGTCAAGCCGTCATCAGTGAAAGCGTCCTCTCCGCAGCCTAAACTGCTGTTGGGAAGGGGATTTGGATTGTGCTGGAGGTCCGGAGGGGGCGAGCAGCGAACGACTAAAGAGGCTCTGGGGGAGTGCAATGTAATGTATACCATAGTGTAAGATGACAGCGAAGGAAAGGAAGGACAAGAAAACGGAGCGGTGTGGATTGTCTCAGCCACATGTTCCGTCTACCGTCTACATACTACCTTATTATTTGAGTAAGACCGATTATACTACAGGTATGGCCCGTTTTCAAAAACGAGGAAAAGGAAAACGGGCGAAGTTGGTCTGTTTTGCCAGTGGGTATGTTTCGACTTCTGGATCGTAACCTCTATTCTACCTCGTTGGAAAGTCTGGAGAAGGATGGTATGTCAACTCGAAAATAGAACTGTAGATGTAGGCAGGCACAAGACTTCTTACTCGATAAGATTTCCGTCCGGGTCCCTAATGTAAACACTCTTGAGCCTCGCCCTAGCCCCTGTCCGGTCCACAACACACCCTCCCTCCAAGACCTCGATGTTGCTCTCGCAAAGCCGCTTACAAACTTCGCCAACATCTTCCTCGATCAGGAAACACAAGTCGCTCGAGCCGGGGGTAACGGTCTCGGCCTTGGGCTCGAACTCCTTGCCGCTGAGATGGAGGTTGATCTTCTGCCGACCAAAGACGAGCGCGTGCCTTTCGGATCCCATGGAAACGAACCGCTCATGCTTCATTCCCAGGACGGACACGTAGAAGTCGATGGTAGCCTGCAAGTCCTTGACAGTGAGGACCAGGTGGTCTAGCGAGCGGACCCGGGAGATGCTGGCCATCTGATGTTGGGATGTACTGGTTTCGGTACTATTGATCGGGGTCAACGGTCAATGGAGAGGTGAATCGACGTTCGGGTCATAATTGCTGCGGATCGATCGGCAGCAAAGCCGACGTAAGCGTACGAAGCACTTCGTAGCGCTCCCAGAGTCCCAGCCAGCGTCTCACAGCCCTTCCCTTCTCTTTTTGGCCTCACGTGATCTCATCTGACAGTGTCACAGTATCAAGGCTGGCAGTGCCTCCGTGATGTTTTTCGCAGCCGCCTCCCCTGCCGCGCTCCTGAGACTGGGTGCTACGGAATTAATGACCATATGGCGGAGATTTCAAGGGATTTCCGAAGGAATATCCTCATCTGCACAGAATGCAGAGTTAGCGTTGACGATGAAAATGGCGCTTCTTTCGGGCGGCTGGAAGCTGCTGGAGTCACTACCACAGTTTCGGCACAGGGCTCAGGACCGTCCTTGCTGGAAATCAAGTCCCTGCATGCTCACAAATGTTTACCTACGAAGTACACATGTGGAGGCTGGACGCAATTCACTGGCTCCAATGACCATGCTCAAGGACCTCAATTTGGTACATAGCCCTTTGCCAGAACCCGCCATCGGAAGAATAAACCTCCGCGATTACGCTCAAGGCTTTCCACAACAAGAACCGAATGCTCAGCCGCAGTCCAAGCACGGAAATATATTGAAGATCCATTCCTCCCCGACGAGCTATCGTTTCAATGACTTTCATCTGTCCTCGAAGCTGGGACCAAACCCGGCCAAACTTGGTGGGTGGATGGTAAACGGAGAAGACCGTAAATATGGACGGACTTGACCGAGGTAGCAACGATCCGGAGTGCACCACTTCGACGCGGGACTGGGCGATGCTCATCATTACCATCTTCTCCATAAACGTGTCTTGGTGGCTTTTTGATATCCCCTTGCTTTGGACGCACGGCCCGCGACGATATCTCAACTCGGTAACTTGGCAGTGCTTTCGAACGTACGCGCCAGGCTGCGCTGCCGTCTACGCGCTTATAAGTGCGCATACCTCAGAAGAGGAGCCTTACGTGTACTACATTTGGCCCTTCTTTGACAAGCCGACGCAGGATGGGACTGGCACCACTGCTTCCAATACGGCACTTCAACCCGAAGTTCCGAGCAGCGTCAACGAACCGCGGAGACAGCGACCCCGACGAATCCTCACATTCTTCGAAATCTCCAAGTACCTCATCATCGATTCCCTCGCCATTACCTCCACTGCTTTGACCATCAACACGGCCGTCAACCTCCCAGCCGACGCGCCCGTTTCCGGCATCGCGATGACAACCTGGGCATACCCTTCCCTGCCCGTCGCTCTCCTTGGACTCTGGCTACTCCTCTGCGGTACATGGCTGAAATGGAGTAGGAAAATGACTCTCTGGCTGGGTCTCCTTCTTATACTCGCCGTTGGAGCTGCCATCATCACCCCCCTCATCACCTTGTCGGAAGCCGGGAAGCGCAGCAAGCTATGGATTCCCGCCATATTCGGCTACGTTATCATGGCTCTCCCCGTATACCTGATCGCGGAGGGGCCACTTTTCGTTATAGGTATCGGCTTTGGGCTCATCGTTCGCGTGGGCGGCATAGGCATCGGGTCACTCTCGCCTATGGCATATTTCCCCTTTTGTCCGCTACGGCACAAAGCTTTCGGAGCGACGTATCTTGCTGTCGGAGGTCTCGGTGCGGTATTGGCCATTGGAGGAGCAGCCAAGTATCTCCTGAGAGGATTACCCAAGAACCCGAGGAATCGGGGCCTATTTGGGCAGCAGTATCTTGATGCCGCCAATCTAGGTGGAACGAAGGCAGAGGGCAGCAGTCATGGGAACTGGCCTCGCACCCAGGTCGTATGAGCATTTGTCTACATTTGTCAAAGCCCTTTGATTTCGATTGTTTTGGGATTCAAGAAATTGTAAGTTTAGTTTCCGTATGTTATTTGTTTATGTACTTAGTTTTCCTTACGGGTGCCCTTGTTGTCCCTGTCGGACTGTCGCCTGAAGACCGTGACAAACGCGAAATGAACCCGGAAAGTGCAACAAGACCCAAGGCTGTTGATCAAATCCAAGACGAGCATGTCGGGGAGATACGCGTAAGCCACGTTGGTCCAGAAGGAAACCGTCATTCAATCAACCCCGTAATGTAGTGCTGGGTTGGAGCTGGCGGTGAGGTCTTTGGCCGTCGTCTACCAGTTATTCAGCACATGAATGCTCTTCAGACTGAGCGACATCATCTACACAGGTGTCGGAGATAAGTTTAGAGCAATTTCGCTTAATTAAATGAACAACGCAGGGGATCTCGTTAGGATATGGCCTCATAAGCATCAACGTCCTCTTCTTACTTTCATGAGGTCAAACTTCCAGTTACTTATAGTTGTAACTTTAACGGAAGCCGGTTGAAACCCCAACTTACAACTCTACTTTAATGTCTTCGGCGGCGATGGCCTTCTTCACACCATCCAACTCCCTCACCTTCTCCATCAACCTCGCAAAGTTGGGAAACTTCGTCTTGCGGTCCGGCTCCTCATCACTCCACCACCACCAATAAACGATCAAAAGAAAGTCTACAACCGTCAGCGCCTCGCCGACCGCAAACTCCTTCCCCTCCAACTTCTCCTCGATCATCGCAAACGCCTGGACCAGAACCTCCCTCCCTCGACGCTTAATATTTTGCATTGTAGCTTCGTCCGAATCATCCGCAAACCGACCAGGTCGCCAGAACGCCGCGAAACCGTTATTTTGTATCGTGTTGGAGCCCCACGCCAGCCACTCCGCCACCTTGGCGCGGTCGATGATGTCGGTGCCCAGAAGGTTGAGATCCGGCACGAGGAGGGCGATATACGTCATGACGGCGGGCGTCTCTGTGATGACAACAGCATCCGGACTGTCTCCCACGACGAGGGTGGGTAGGAAACCCTTGGGGTTGATGGCGAGGAACTGCTCATGGGAGAGGCTGCCGTCAGCGGCTTCGTATCGGCTGTTTGTGGAGTTGCCGTTGGGGGATTGTTTCATGACGACGAATTTGTAGGGGATACCAGCGTGGGCGAGGAGGCTGTGGGGCCCCAGGGAACAGGCACCCCGGGTGAGGTAGAGAGTCAGAGGTTGTTGCGCTGCCATGTTTGCGGAGTCAAGTAGATGGCGGATGGTCGGTGTTGGGTGATCTCGGTATGTCTCTGCGATTGGATTTTGGTGGGAGGCGGTCTGGATGGGTCTGAGATATTTTATAGGGGCAGGCCGGACTACGCCAACGCATCAATTGATGGGATCTAAGAAGAAGGATCCGAAACATGCATTGAGAGACTATCAAGCGATTTGTCAGCGAAGTGCATTCAAATACAGTCGGATTCTAAATAAGTAAGCGGTTGGCACTTAGCACTTAATAGGCAGGCACATCACCAACCTGTGAAACCTTGTATCCATGTTGGGACATTGGAGGGGTGGGGAGGAGACCACCGCTTTCCAGGCAGCAGCATTTTCGTCCTCCATAAGTGCCATTTCCTTGATATGTGGCCCAAGTATCAATATTCACCAGCTCTGACATGGTACTTTGGAAATGGGATGAAAACCCCAGCGATCCAATGGAAGGAAGCCTAAGAAGGCTCTCTCACCTGATGGCTCCCATTCCTATGGCATCTAACGCTGCTCGGGAGCATTCGTAAGATTGCGCTAAATGTATTCATGATTAAAGAAACAGAGGACGGGATAAATACACAGCGCCCAGTATACTTGACATTAGGTTTGTATGTTGAGAAGGAATCCTACATTTTGATGTATCGGCATACCCGATTATACAGGCTCTAACAATAAGTAAATATAGATTCTTATCCTATCTGAAAGCAAGACTCCTTAAATCCTCGAGTCGGCTTCGTAGATTTCCGTTTATTTTTAGCACTTGAATGATGTCAATGATCGAACCAGAGGGTTCATTATAGAGCACTCAACATCGTCGCTTCTATGAGGGCCACTCCGAATGGTGGCGAATTCAATTCACAAAGGTGGAAAGAAGATCAATGATGTTTCTTTTGCTCGCCCTGGTGAGGTTAAAATGTAAACTCCCCCAGTTACTTCGTCCTCAGGAATGGTTGCGGACTAAAGCTCACGTGGGTCCAAGTTACAGCGTCCACAGTTCAGGAGTATAGTTACGTAATCTAGCCTGCCTTCCGGAGTTGCAGCGTTATCCATGAGATGTCCAATCTCAGCATCTTCTCCCTTCTGACAACATTTAGACGATACTCCAACTCTTGTGTTAACAGCCTGATTTCACTCACTCCCATATCCCTCCTGGTCCCTTCCTTTGTATAATGCCTCCTCTGTCGTCTATGTCGAATGAGCCGCACTCAGGCGACGCTCCATGTGATCTGGCGAATTTCAAAAGTCCAAAGCTTCGCAAGTTTCCAAACCCCCCAAGCAGCCTCAGGTGGAAACGATTTCTTGGGGCAGGTCAAGATGGCTTTGTTCTTTCGGCTAAGATAGCAGATAACTCTTTAGTTGCTGTCAAATTTGTAAGTACCCTGGAATTTTTTATTATTTATATTGTTATTATTAACGCTAGTAGTTCTATGACTATAACCCCCCGCCACAAGTTCCTAGATTGCCACGTTATTGGGCCCCCCAAAGAGAATGTGTGAATGCAGCACTTCTTGGGATGATCAAGATGAGCATTCGACAGATGGCAGAATGTAATCAGCCTATCTATTTGAATCTAGAACCTCGAACCAGAAACGACGCTGTTTACAACCTCAAAGCATTTTCGACTGAGCGCTGAGCCGCTGAGCCGCCTTCGAACTGGGAGCCTCTCGAGTTAAGCCTACAGGGTTCGCGAATTAACGACTGTTTTGGATGGCTTGAAATGCCCCAGCAAGATGTCATGACGGTACTCAAAAATGCCTCACGGAAAACAAGCTAGCTCCCCCAGTTAGATCGCGTATATTTCGATCTAGTTAAAGTCGACCTGTGCTTTGGAATTGTGTACTCGTTTGTCCCTGATGGCGATCTTGATGCTGAAATCATCTAACAGCAGCTAGACTTTTTCCACTTAATCGGATTTAACCTAGTACCCTATAGGGAGGAAAACTGGCGTGCTGAGGGGATCCTTGTCGACTTCTGCGACCTTATTCCTCTCCATTGTAAGGTATGGTGGCCAAGTGACTATATGAAGATGGACGTCATCCAGTACATTGCAGAGCAAAGGGAATGGTACGTGTGTACTGCAATCCGCACCCGTACTTGTCATAAGCTAATGAAATTTCAGGGATGAGAGGCGAAGGCAACAATATGAGGAAATTCAGCGTAAAATAAAGGAAACCCCAAGGCAGCCTGCATACTACCCCGAGTCAGACGACGCTCACGAGTGAGGAAGTCTACTGACTGGGCATTCTCCGCTGTAAAAGTGATCCATTTGGGCCCTCTATCCCAAGCTGGTTCTCGATGCTCTAGAACAGTGGCCGGCTTCTGCTTTCCAAGTATTTCTGTAGTATTATATGGACAAACCCGCTGGTATCTGTGACCCACCAAGAGTCAAAGGTGGGGTAAGACGGCTGCGAGGAACGAGGGCCAAAGGCAGCCACCAAAGCTAGATAGAACAGAGACAGTCGAATGCTTAACTGTGTTTTGCCTAAACCGATATTCGACGTGGTATTCTTCGACGCCATTGTCTGAGGATGGAATGACGAGAAATCACCGAGAAACATCTGCTGCAATGCATCAAGAGCTCGAACATCTCTGTTCCTTCTGAGGCGATACGATTATACCTGTTCTCCCTCGTGAGACCATCTTGAGAGCTTAGAAGAAACATAATACAATCGCGGTAATTCCCCAGGGCTCCCAAAGTTGATATCCTAATATCCCCTGGTTTCTCTTTTAATCTCGATCCTTTGCCCTCTATTGTGATCCCCCTTTTCTCCTCCTCGAGTCCCCTCATCCATCGCTGTCAGTTACCAGCCACAACACGAGCGTCTTGCGATATCTGCTTCTTTGGGCAGTGGAAGTAGCTCAAAGCAGTTCCTTAAATAAGTTGAAATTTCCAATTCTCTACTTTCCATTTCAGGTTCTGCCAGAGCTGCTAAACCTTCCATAATGAGTAAGAGAACAAAGCGAAGGCATTACATTGTCGCCTACGTGCTTTGGAATTTTAGAACGTATCAAGTTTAAGTTGCCTGGGGGGTTCTTCTAGCGACGTATTAATATAGACAGAGGCTACCTATATTCCTCAGCCCTTATCCCTTTCACCTTCGCTTCCTTGTCTCTTTGTCTAAGGTCTAGACTCTAGAGTATCAGCTATCAACTTAAGCAGTCAACTCTAACTCCTTTAGCAGCCTAATACTGGCTCCTGGGAAATGCCATATGGAAGGAACTACCTTTATCTTGTGACTCCTTGAAAGTGGAGTTAAAAATGAGGGTGGGAAGGTACAACTTCTTTGACTCTCTCTGTGGTTTTGTAAGCTGCACCTTCCGCTGCTTAGGCTTTCGCTAGACCAAGATTTGGGTTTCATACAGGCCACAGCACTTGAGATCCCTTTCATTATTTCCAAACTTGTCATCCCTTCAACCCTCTTCCAAGCCATCACAATCGGTTTTCTATCCGCATATAAAACCTCATTCTATCTCCATCCCCATTCCCCATTTTCTATCATCTATCTCCCATTCTGTATCGTCCACCGCCCATCCTTCATTCCCCAAACCTCCTACATATTTCCAGCAGCGCAATGGAGAGCAGCAGCTGGCTCGACCGGGCGCGGAACCTCATCAATGAGTTCGAGCAAGCCACTTCGACAACCGCCCAGGATCGATCGGCGCTCATCTATTTTCTGGAATCAAGGCCAAGACGAGACACCAATGACCTAATCCTCATTGACAATGTCCAGACACGTGTCGATCTCGCGCGACAATTTTTCCAACTCACCAAAGATGCCCCCGAGTTTGAGTGTTGGAACACTGCTTCCTGGAGCATTTTTATGGTTGCCCCTACCGAGAATCTCCTTTCTCATGGCGATCGGACAGACGTTACGTACATTATGTGGCTTCAGGGCCTGATGCCGCACCTTCTGATCCTGTTGAAAACATGCAAGTTCAGTTCTTTGACCCCTTAACCTGAAACAGAGCCTAACCCTTCCATGCACTCCAGTTCTTACGAAGCCAGTTGGGAGTACAATTCGAATCAGTGCTGGGATTGAAGCTGGGCTGAAAGATGAAATCGTGAGGAGAAGCCAGACAGAGGCAGAGAAAGTATGCTAGGATTTCTTTTCTTTACCTATTCCCGTTTCTTCCCCCTCCCCCTCTTCTCTTTAGTTTCACAGCACCCGAGAGAGAGGATATTAACCATTCATCTACGTAGTGTCTATTGAGGGACGCTAGCCGGTGTATTGTCACAGGGGCTCGGTACCCTGACGCTTGCCACGTTTTTCCATTCTCCTCATTAAAACAGCCAAATACGACCCATCGTAGTCTCCGTGGGACTCTTTGGGCACTTTGGGGACGCCACCGGGCGGATAGTCTAAGCGACCTCCTCGTTGGAGACCAAAACATTGTCGACACTGCAAAAAACATGATCTCGCTAAGCCCAAGCCTTCATCGATTGTGGGGGAAGGCTATATTTGGCCTTGAGCCCGTGGACCAACTTGAGAACGGAGTCAGGCTTAGATTCCGCTGGATGAAGCACATTCGTCTTGAACTTGGCCAGAGGATGCCGGAAAGCGCCCACCCCGACGAAGTGATCTCCTTCCCCGATAGCTCAGGCAGTCTCAACGTGAGACACCTGGTCACTGGCCGACCGATAGTTGATGGGGAGATCATAGACATCAGATCCAATGACCAGTCCTCACAGCCCAATTACGAGATTCTACAATTACAATGGGATTTAATAAAAATGGCGTCCTTGAGTGGCGCTGCCGGGGCCATGGAAGATGAATCTTGGGATCCGAAATGGGACGACCCTTCCTCTTGGTTCCCAGCGGCTGCGGCTCCGAATGCGGCTGTGGGATCGCACACTGCCCAAGAACCCCCTCGACCCACACAGACCCCCTGAGCCCAAGCCACGAAATCCCTCCCTTTAGAAAAGGTTGAAGCATCGTGGTGCCAGTTCATCTGCCGGGGGAAAATCAACGCCCACCTATCTTGAGCACCCCGGAGCAGAAGCGTCGGCCTCAGCGACACAGGGATCTGTGAGACGCAAGGTTTCAAGAGTCATTAGCTCATTGCCGTTCCGCCATCGAGCGTCTTCGGAACAACAACAGCCAGGTGAAGACTAATGTGGGCAACCAAACTGGAGCGAGAAGCTATGGTTGCTGACAGTTGTGTACTAAACCTCAGTGGCGTTGATGACTCTCTACTAGAGACGTCTGTGTGATTTTCGGTGGACTTGCGAGTGGGATGCAACGAGTAAAATGGAGGATATGCAGAAGAGCGAAGTGATGGAAGGACAGGATACGAATGAAGGTGCAAAGGGGTGGATTGAAGGTTATCGATTGAGTAGCACAGAATGTCATGGGGGGTTAGCTCAGGTTTTCGACGTCGGCTAGGTTTTTGGTACGGGGAGAATGGGTCTGCTTCCTCCCACAGTTTTAGAAAATGTCGCCTAGGATTGCAATGTGCAACGTAGTGCGCAGGTTATGCAAAGCCCTAAATCTCTACCGACTACTCGAGGTGAAGGCCGTAGGCTCTAATCCCGATCCCCTGTGTTGTGCCTGGATTTCCCAAGGACTTCGAACTTTGAAGGATCAAATAAGACAATGCGGCACCGCGTCTCATGCCCCATGTTTTCCCTCGTTGTTCTGCCTTTTGTAATCTCTTTTTCCTTTTTTTCTTTAAAAAGAAACCAAACCCTTTACGACGTGCTCCACCCACACTACTTCGTAAAGCCGCCTTCGAGAATCCGTGGTTCATTCGAGATGGGCATGTGGATGGTTGATAAGACGGGAAGAAAAACCAGGACCAACGTACAGCCAGGTCGCCAGCACACCAGTGACCAGGCACAACAGGACTGAGCCGCTCTCTGCCTTTCTGTATAGTCCACGGCCAGCCCCGGATATTTGCACAATATTTCGTCATACGTTCAATAATAAAGACGACTATTGATGTCAGGAGCCTCCGGCGAAGGTGGCACCTGCAG
This sequence comes from Scedosporium aurantiacum, assembly GCA_000812075.1. Classification (NCBI taxonomy): domain Eukaryota; kingdom Fungi; phylum Ascomycota; class Sordariomycetes; order Microascales; family Microascaceae; genus Scedosporium; species Scedosporium aurantiacum. The sequence goes on from JUDQ01000052.1 coordinate 76,726, forward strand.
GTTTCTACGTCATGTGTGACGAGCTGCGAGAGATCCGAGAGATCGTACTAGGTGAAAGTTCGAGTAATATAAGTTATAATAATGGGAGATGTGGAAGTATGCCGGGTAACTCCGTATACGTTATTTTGACCTACTACACACGGGACAGACGAATTTCCTTGCCACTTGTTACTTCGATGGTGCATAATATAGTCTCTTTCTCTTCTTCTTCTTATCCTGTTACACTTGAATTCTTCAGGCTGCCCTGGATGCGGATGTAGACACCTGATCGAGACGTCCCAGAGTCGAATAAGAGAAGCGGGTTAATAAAGAAGAAAAAATGAAGTAAAAAAAGAACCTTGGCATGTTGATCAGAAACCATGGGCGAAGGAAGCGCAACACTGAACAGAAAAATCCAAATCTCCTTTTCGGACCCATATTTTCTCACCACTTCACGAAGGGATCCAATGAAAAGCAGAAACTTGAAGAAAGCCATACATGTTGACGAATTCGCGTCCCCTTGCCAAGCCCAACGGCCGGGTGAAGGTTTTCTCTAGACCGTCGTTTTGATAATATCCACACCCTCCTGCGAAGGTCCCCTGTTCTATTCCTGGACCGGACTCATCCGGGGGGGAAATAACTTGGAGTTGAGCAGAGCCAATCGCTGAAACCGTAGGCTACCCCTTTCATCAGTGCAGTAGAAAGGGGGCTCGAGGCTTCTCTCGCAGGAGAAAGAAAAGAATGAAGAGAAACAGAAAAATAACGGGTGGATGGTGTGAGTGGCTGCCTCACTTCTCAAAAATGAGCCCGCTCGGTTGAAGGAAGCGGCATGCTGGGCAATCAAAGAGGCAATATATAATCAAAATTTAATTGCACTTAATCGGACCAGCGAGAAATTTAGGGTAGCCAGCTCCGTTGTCCGGATTCTGCCACAAGGGCCGGTCGAATGTGGCATGCTCCGAACAACAGAAAGTGGCGGGCGAAGATCTTCTCTTCTTCAGCCTAAAGTCCAAACCTCTCCCAGGACTCGCTCGTCTCCGGCTCCCGGTTGGCTGGTGGGAGGCAGAGGCAGAGCTAATCGGAAATGAAGGGAGAGAGAAGAAGAAGAAAGGTACCGTTGTGGGACTGTGGCTTCTATTAAAAGAACACGCACTATAGGAGTCTCCAGTTGTATGCCGTTCTACAGCTATATTTTAATTTGCAGGAAATATCAGCTGCCTCTTTTGCGCTGGAAATGTGTCTGAATAGATTGCTCAACTTGACTTTTGGGTAGCAGTCTGCCCATGCAAGTGGCCATTTCTCCATTTCTACCCCGAGGCTCAAGTAGACTTAAGCTTGGCAAACCCAACCAGGTTTCCCCCGTTATTCCTGGTTGCCCGCCCCATCTGCGCCGATCAAGAAGTCTCTTTACTATGGATCCTTGCGCCTTAGAGTACGGGCTTCCAGTATGCGTCAGGCCATGGGCAAGGGGCATCTTGCCCAGTCTAACATGGCTCCATCCGGCGCGGCGTCCTCCAGTCCCTTTCGGTTGGACGAGACTGGTTGTCAGGGGAGTGCGGTTCCGTCTCACCAAGTTGGCCCACACCCAACACCGAGGAGTCCTTTCCCATGGGTGTGAACCCCTGTCGAAAGTTCTAATGTTAGCACCGCGAGCTTTTTTAGATTGATCTCTCGATATTGTCTTTAACCCCAAAAAGAACATGAGATATCCTGGAAGCACGCCGTATATTTAATGTGCTCCATCCCCGCCACAAAGTGTAGACAGCCCGTTTTGTGATCCACCGATAAAAGAAACTATAAGTGGAAAGCTTTAAGCTCAGATATCAATCACAAGTGTACTGACACTAACTCCCTTCACTTACTTCAATACATCTCTATCCCTCTCTCCCTCTCACGAACCCTTCTTCATACTCATCCTCGCCCAACTTTCCAATCTAACCGCCAAAATGCGCTTCCTAACTGGACTTCTCGCTCTTCCTGCCGTTGTCCTTGCGACCGGTCCTCCCGCTGACCAGATCACAATCTCCTCTGTGACGCACTCCGGCAATGGCTGCCCCCAGGGATCGGTCTCTAGCGTCTTCAATAATGACAAGACCGTAAGTATTTGCCAATAGCCATATTATCGACCCTACCTGTAAGCCCGATCTTGAGTTTAATTCCTCATCTCCTCGCAGATTATCACTCTCGGTTTCGACCAGTTCCAGACCTACATTGGACCAGGAACCTCCGTCCAGGACCGCTCCAAGAACTGCCAGATCCATCTCAATCTCAAGTACCCCTCTGGCTTCAGCTTCGCCGTCGTCGACAGCGTCTACCACGGCTTTGCCCTCCTTGAGTCCGGCGTCACCGGCGACTTCCTCTCCACCTACTACTTCAGCAGTGACGCCTCCAGCACCTGCACGACCCGCACCAGCATCAAGGGCGGCGGTATCTGGGCTGATGGCCAAGTTTACACCCAGCAGGACTTTGTCCCCGCCACAAATGTTATTCGGTCTCCTTGCGGTGGATCCTCTGACATCCTCAACATCAACAACCGTGTCGCGCTCTCCTCTACCAAGTCTTCTGCTTCTGGCATGATCTCCAACGATGACGCGACTCTAGCATTGACGCAACAAGTCAACATCAAGTGGTACGAGTGCTAGGTAAACAGAAGTGGATCGCAATGAAGGACCGCCGACGGAGACGGGCGGGTGATTAGTTCGAGTTTCGTGGGGGAACATGAGTGAGGAGTGAGGAGTGAGGGCCGCACGTCGTTTATGTAGGCGGCTATTTTGGGTATGGGTCTTGCATTTATGCCGGTTTGGTATTTGTTTATTCATGTTCATATTTTGGAAGTTCCCCCTAGGATCTGGTGGGCATGGATCGGTCCAGAACATCAGACATTGTGGGCAGGGTCCCTCACGAGATGTGCGTCTTGCAGTTTATATCCTATTCTTTTTCCCCTTCTGTTGGCTGTTTATATTTCTGTCAGCATTTTTTTTCTTCTTATTCAACAAACTGGTTGAACTAGCATAGTTTATTCATTCTATCATGATTCTCTCAGTTGCTTTTTTCGGAAATACCCACTGCCTGTCCTTTCTAGTGCGTCCTTATGTCTGCATGTGTGCGGCTATCTATCTATTTCGTAGTCTCGTGGTTAAACCGTGCCCGAACCTCGCATCTTGCAAAGCAATGACCAAGCATTACCGACTGCAAGGACGGTACATGTACATGTGTGTTCTCCATGTCTCTCTCCGGGGTGTGGCTTGCATATGCCCCCAGCCGGGGAACTTGACACAACAAGCTTATTTGATCTATCCTAAACCAACCACTGCGGCTCGGACTGTTACTCCCGTTCCTCCGGACATTGTCTATGTACATGTAACGTAGTAGGTGCTAAAAATGTCTTTAGCCAACCGCCTAGTCCTAGAGTGTCTCCAAGTCACATGCCGTAGGTATACGCTTGGAGTCTGCAGCTCGTCATGACCGAATTACATTTGGAATGTACGGGATATTGTGGAGGGGATGGAGTCTCCTCTGGGATCGTCAATAATAGGGATACAGATCCACGTAGTGGAGTGTATCGCGTTCCTATTCCAACTTCCGATGATATTTTAGATCGCTGTCCTGATGTCAACACGGTAAAGAAACATCCGTACTGACTAATTTTGTCATAGAGCAAAAGGGCAGCCAAATCCCAATGATGCATCGCTGCGGCCCAGCTCGCGGGGTTGCAGCACGAGTTCCGAAAACCTCAATGAGATACACCAAGATCGAATGAGCACGATGGTGATGAGATGAGAATACATCGTGCAGTTATACACGTAGAGATAGTGGAAGCGAGGCTGGAAACTCAACTTGGGCCTGTAAACCATGGCCAGAGGCCGTAGGAAAATGTGGCCACCATACCAAAGATATGAACGGCTTGAGATATCGAAGTCTGGAAATGAGGGCTGCGACTACAGCGTCAGGATCTCTTAACTTCGACGACGGTTCTTTCCATCAACGTTGCCCTCCCAGAAAAATCCCAAGGCAGCAGGCGAATGTATGTCACCCCGATATGACCACCTCGCTGACTTTCCAACCCGCTGGGGAAAGCCATTACTCATTTCAACCGTTCCAGATGGTATTATCAAACTGACTCCTTTTGCCAGGGTCCTAACATACCGTAGACAATCATCCTTATGCACGAGAAGATGACCTCCTACTGCACCGAGTATACCGTCCACTTTGTCCCTAGGAACTCAATAGGTTCCGAGGACAAGCCGAGGCAGCACTCCCGGGCTCCACCATCATAGTTTGCGGATCTCATGTCACGGGCATCAAGATCTAAACATGATGCTGGAAATTCTCCCATAGTCCCAAAGCATTTTTATGATGTAAATCTCTACTTCGTATGTGGGCCAACTCTAGGCACCTGCATAACCAGTGGTAAGAACGTGGGGGTTGAATCCGGCCTCCCGGTCCAAGAGAGCGGGACCTGCACGTAGGTGAGTCTTCGCAGCGCACCAGCCTCTTCTCTTTCCCCATTCGCAGAGAAGAAGAAAAAGCCTCATTCTGTCACCATGAGGCAAGGTTAAGTACCAAGGCAGGATGTTGAAAGAAGTGGGTAGAACAGTATGGGGCACTTGATGGCTTAGTGCCAGCTCCGAGTCGAGGGGGAATGGGTACTTGGTAGACCCAACCTCCTCGTCGTCCCATGGAAGTCGTGACGACCCCGCCGCCAAGAAGACGAACATCCATAAGATCAAGAAAATCTCGATAGTTCTGGGGCTCTCTTGCGTTTATTTGTATTTCTCTCCGCTCTGGACCAGCTTCTCGGGTGGGGTGAAAGTACCTTGATGCCCTCCAGCCCAAGGACCCTGATAGACCATCTTGACTCCCACGGTTTTGCACACACAAACACGAAGATGGGAAGAACAGTTCGGGGAAGGAGCACAACTGGCATCGCGCTATTTACGTTATGGAAACAACTTGAGTATCTTGAGTGTGACCTAGTCTGCTTGTCAAGTCTAAGAGTGGAGAATTGGCAGTCACCGTCGGCGCGGATTCTCAAAAAAAGCTCGAGCTACTGGCTCAACAACATCTAGCAATGGTCTCCAGCAGGCACATATATAAATAGGAGAAGTCGGATGGAGAAATTTCGATTATCTAGAACCAGTAAGCTTCTCGCTCATCACATCTTGATCGCTCCTGCATACTGCACGTTCTTGAGACAAAGGTCCCCTTCCCCACAGTCAATAACCACTCCTCCAAATTGCCATCGGCCCAATGTTGCCTAAGTTTCTCGCAGCCGTTCTCCTGGCCCACGGCGTCGGGTTCGGCATTGCCTCGCCAATCGCCAGCCGTGCCGAAAACACCTCCTCCTTCACGCACGACGTTGCGTGGTCGGCCCGAGTGCCGATCAACCCGGCCTTCCCCATCCACGAATCCTGCAACTCCACCCTGCAGAGACAGCTCTCCCGTGCCTTTGACGAGACCGTGACGCTTGCCAGGCATGCTAAGGAGCATATCCTTCGCTGGGGGGACGAGTCTCCCTTCGTGCAGAAGTATTTCGGAAACGCGTCGACCGCGGTTCCGATTGGTTGGTACGAGCGCGTCGTGTCTGCCGATAGGGGCGCGATGCTTTTCCGATGTGATGACCCGGATAAGAACTGTGCTACACAGGAAGGTAGGTTTCAAAGTCCCTAAAGACGCATAGGGCTGAAGACGATGTCGATCACCATCTCGTGCTGAAGTTGGCTTCATCTTTTGGTCGCAACTCTGCGGCGGCGGGGGTCCTGCTGAGGCGTGGGAAGCACGTGTGGCCCCTGGCCTGCGATAGCGGTCCAGGGGTTCCTGTTTCCCTATCAAGACGCCCGAATCACAACCACATTCCCTCGCCCCAGACTTGTGCGAATCAAGAGTGCTAATCTTTTGTTTTCTTTTTAGGATGGGGCGGCCACTGGCGCGGTAGCAATGCCACCCAGGAGACCGTCATCTGCAACCTTTCGTTCCAGAAGCGTCGATGGCTCGACTCGGTGTGCGGCCTAGGCTACACCGTGACCCAGTCGGGACTCAACACCTTTTGGGCGACGGACCTTCTTCACCGGCTGTTCCACGTGTCCCAGATCGGCGAGGGCGTCGTTGACCACTTTACGGAAGACTACGCCGATGTCGTGGAGCTGGCTAAGACGGACCCTTCTAAGTCGGCCATTGATAGTGATGCTCTACAGTTCTTTGCCATTGACGTTTACGCGTTTGACATTGCTGCGCCGGGCGAAGGGTGTACGGGAGAGTTGACGGAATAGGGCAAAGAGGAAATGCGGAATGATGTGAAATGTCAGTCACGATTCACGAATGAATGATTGCGGGCTCCGAAGGGGCATCTCTAGGAGGTAGCTCTGCAGATGCCTCGCTCATGTCGCCATATGAAGCCTGTGTATTGGAACCAGGTACATACATAACAGCTAATAGACGATAGTTACAGTCTGGATGGAGACCAAAATCTGCAGATTGAAAAGCGAATGTTCCTCCGGCATGGTAGCTCGGCATCGTAAAGGTGGTATTCTTGTTATTAAAGGAGTTTGAACGAACCTACCAAAGCCAGACCTTAGGACGCCACCGCGACGATTTCACCCCTGGAATGGGTCGACATTTTGCTCCTTGGCTGCCATTGCCAAGATGCTCCAGAACGAAGCATAAGGCCGGAGAACAGTTTGAAGTGAGGGACACGACATGGGTTTGGTAATGGTACCTTGCCCCACACTCATTTAAAGTAGCGGGAGATGTACCCGAAGCAGCCAGAGTCGTATTATTGAGTCAACGAAATGATCTCTCGTGAAGCAGCCGATCATTCCGACTCGGTTTTTGATCGGAATTTATGCTTAATATTTCCTAGTCTTGCTAGCCTTTCTTGTCTTTACGATTCTGAGTTAGCCTCGACTTTACCTTTATACTCTGTAGCACCAACGCTACGTTTCCGACGCTAAACTGTAACTCAACCCAAAGCCCATTCCCACTCCTACTTCTCGCTCAACCCAAGACATGGAGATTTTCTTTCTTAGGGCTTTCACTTTTCTTCGCTTTTCTTTTCTTTTTTTTCTCCCCAGAGGAAAAGATGCCATTACATTTGATTTCTTCTCTTTACCGACTTGATGCCGGATCTCCAGAAACATCGGACACCAAGATCCATGAGTGTCCTTGTCATCTAGGAGTATTGCCCCAGGCCTGGATTTGGCCGGCTGTTTGCCGAATGGGCCAGGCTGGCGTCTTGAAATCAGCCCATCCGGAAATACGAAAAGGACATGAGGACCGAGACCAAGACCAGGGACTAGACGACAACTGGTGAGTACCCCGTAGGTAGCATCAAGAATCGAGGACTTGAGGTTTCCCCTCGTGTTCCCAACACGTCCCTGACAGAAGGTCGGAGCAACGCTGCGGAATACCAGAGCGGAAAATCAAAGATTCTAGGGGCCCCAAATACGACATTGATCTGTCCATACGCCCGGAATGCAATGCGGCGGCCGGAGGGACTCCGAAGTAGGCGAGAGTCTAGAGAAGAAACGCTGGGTGGCTAAAAACCTGCACTGCAACTTCGACTCCCGGCGGCCTTTTCGGAAGGGGTTCCCTGCGGACGACGTAGCAGTGACCATCATCGTTCAGGGGTAGGCACAGTTGATGCTCCTTCAGACGGGGGAATTGAACCCAAAACGGCCCTGGCTATTTTTGGCTGGTGCGATTTTTCTTTTAAAGCTGCGAAGCGATGCCACGAGGCGCGTATCTCCCGTCGTATTTGGGAAAGGCGCAATCAGCCCCGTTTCTCCCCTGTTCCTTGTCAGTCGGATCAATTGATTGATGTCGGGATTTTTTTTAGGTGATGAAATTACACTGGTTTCAGGGGCTCTCTGTCAGGCGCGATGCCCTCACCACATGCAGGCATCCCTCACCGCGAACTTTGATTTCCACGGAGACTTCTTCAGGTGGCCATCCCCGTGAGGTTCTTCTTGATTGCGGGCGAGTCAGTTAACGACGGGGTTGATCCTCGTTTTTTGTGTGGCGCAAGCCACGAGCGACTCGCTCTTGACTCCCTTGATTCTCTTCCCCCCCCCCCCCCGCGGATCCCTGATTGCTGCAACCCCCTGGAATCCATCCCGCAGAAATCTGGGGTTTTATATTATCAATATATTGGGTACATTAAAATGGCTGTTTCGTTTATTCTTCCTCTTCGACCCACGGCAAATCTGCTGGAACGGCCCCCAGCTTCGCCCCCAACTTCCCAGCAGGCGCGGCCAGGTCTCCGGGCAAAGGGACTGATGAAACATACTTTGTAAGATGGATAATATTGTTTCACTCGCCTTCAGGGCCAAAATCTAAAACCTAAAACCAGTTAGTTGGCTTTACCGTCGGTCAGGACTATCAAGTAGCGAAACCGGGAAAACGGTTATATGATCGGAGCGGGTGATGAGCCGGTAGTTGTCTCGTCACGGCTCACATGAAGTTTGAGATCAATAACATTGTACACCACGAGGTGGTATGGACAGGGACTGTTAAAGAGAAACAGCTGAAAGATGGAATCAGAAAAATAAATCAAAAATACGTAAATAAGTAAAAGCTAGAACTAGGTATCACTCAAGATTCCCCATCCCAATGCAATATTGAAGCACAAATCCCATATCCCGCCCCGTCATAAGAGGAAACAGTAATAGCACATTAATGCGATCCCTTCAGAATCGATCACCCCGTAGCCCATCATACATCATGACCGTGGCCGTCGTACATCATCCAGCTCATGCTCTTCAGTCCAGTTATCCGCAGACTGATACTCGATCGCGACCTCCTTGGTCTGCATAATTTTCCCGTTCGATTCCCTCGTTAACTCGCGCTCGTCTTCGGCCTTGTAGTAACCGTTGTCTTTCCGCCCGCCGGTGATGGTAATTGTATTGTTGATATGGTCTCGGTTCTTGGACTGGTGGTGGGTACTGTGTCCAGCGCCGCCGGTGCGGCCGTTAGATAGGTAGTAGCGTCCCGCGGAGGTCTTAACATCGCGGATGAGAACTCGGAGAATAGGAATGCAGGCGGCGATGATGGTTACGCAGGATTCCGCGTTGCCCCAGACGAAGAGATCGATGGCGGGACCGGGGTCGGCTTTGACCATGGCGGGGATCTTGGTGGTCTTGATGATGGCAGTGATTCCGGCAAAGACACCGCAGCTCATGGCAATGGCAACACCGATCTTTTCCTTCCTCTTCATCTGGAGGCCCCAGATGAGTCGCCAGGGGAGGAGAGCGAGAGTAATGTCCATGGCAGCAGAGTAAGCTAAGAAAAGAAAAAAAAAAAAAAAGTGACAGGTTAGCTTTGTATGCAAAGGGTCTCCCGGCTTATGAGACGAAGAGTTACTCACAGGCTGAAAAGATGTTGTAATTGGGAAGGACGTGTTCCTCCCAGCAGGTTCCTGGCACAAGACGATCCCATACCCGAGGAAGAGGCGCGCACTGGACCCAGATGAAGAGAGCGCTGAGGCCCATGGCAATGTTCATGGAGATGATGATGAACCAGATGAGCCACTTTATCCTGCCTTCGGTGAGCCGGAGGAGTGTGAGGGCGAAGCTAGTCTTGGACCAGATGGCTGCAGTGAGGGACAAGGAACCGGCTGAGTTGACGAGCTTGATCATGGTAATGATCTCCTCGTAGACTGGAGACCAATCATACCAGAACTTCCCGTAGCCGAGGCTGGTAGCGTATGTTAGGCAGGCGGATTCGGCGGTGATGCAAAGCTGAATTGGCCATTGTTAGTCTTCAATGCGCCGCGTGATATCACGAGCAGACAAGTGTGATCAAAGACCAACAACGTACCCATGCTCCGATCAAGAGATAGTCGTCCCACCAGGTTCCGCGATGCCGAGAGAATTTGCAGTACAGCCGTAGTGCCAAGAAAGCCGCCGAGAGACCAATTAGAATCCATATCGAAGTGACGAGCTTGGGGGCGAAGTTGGGATGCGGTGCGGCAGCAATTTGCTCGGGGGTCATGGGCGCAGGAATCGAAGGATCGGTACTGACATCAGTCTCCCCGCCGGTGCTGTTATCCTGCCTGGGGAACAGGTAGCCCGGTGGGAGGTCATGCCGGGGGAGAAGGTAAGAGAACGCCATGTTTGTGCTGTTCCTCTCGATGGGCGTCGGCTCTTATTTTTTTTCTTTTTTCCTTGCTTTCTTTTTTTGGCCTTTTCCTTGAGAGCCTTCCTGTACGGGAGTGGGGGGAAAGGGATACACCCGAACGTGACGAGCAGGTGTGGCAGCGGCACGAGATGAATATATATATGCTATGCAGTTGCCCGTGTGTCTGGAGGGCCTTTGGGAAAGTCGCGGGATCTCGTCTTAACAGGTACGCTAACTTCAGATCTTCTTCGCTTTGTATGAATACATTTCCCCATGCAGGAGGGCGAACCACTTTTGGAAAGGGTGGTTCATCTGACGGGATCCTGGTACAAATCTGATCTTTTGCGTGGCATCAGGGGAGTGATGGAACAAGTCTGGGGCAGGGGGGTGGGGCCGGACAATGTCGTCTCCAGCCGAGGACGGTTGCGGGAATGAGTCCGTGACAGCACCAACTAGTGTCATCGAGAAAGGAATTGTAGCCGGGGGCAAGTTTACTTCGAGACCAAGGTCCTGTTTTCGTCCCGTCTCGCCCTACCAGGTACAAGTAACAATGGTGTGGAGAAGTGGAATCCCTAAACAGTCCTTTGCGCACTCTCTAAAAGTCCGCTCTGGAGGTGCCCTGCCATCTCTAGAGTACGCTTGGGCCTTTTTGATACTTTAGTGGCTGGTGGAGGGGAAGAATTGATCTGTTGCTGTTGCCCGCATCGATCGTTTCTCAGTCGACAATCCACAGGTCATAACCACTTGTGGTGGTGTGTGGAGGCGGGTTGGGCGGCCCAGGGGCTGAGAGGGTGTGGGAATGTACGAAGTAGGTCCCCCGCCCCTTGGATGGCGAAAATCAAAATCAGTGACAGGGGGACGGTGGATGCGGAGAACCAATTCCGGGGGCAGGCTCTGATCTCCATCATTGTTGCAAGCTGCGTTTGATGGGAGAGCAAGTGTAAGTATTGACGAACGCCATTGCCAAATCAGAGGATCTTTTCTCCAATTTTTTTTTGCTGATGATTGCGTCCGCCATCGTACAAATATGTCGGACATGGATCTCACTCCTAACAAACAGCCAAAACAGTCCGGCAGCGTGGCTTATTCTTCAACTTGGATTTCTTCATATTCCCGACCAAGGTGCGGAAAGGTTAGACAACTAGGGAGATGGAGAGTAACACTAGGGGTCCAGGCATACAAAGGGTGGGGTACTTTGTCCAACCCATGTTCTTCTCTGTTCATCAGGTTCGTGTCGCATTTCAGTCCCATTCTGGAGACAGTTCGTTCCGGCGAACCGAAACTTCCAAGTACATGTACATTGCTTATACTCGTAACCTCTCTTTGGCCCTTCTTTTTAGGCTTTTCGTTAAAATACGCACAGACGAATAAGGTACCGGTACCTACCCTTACCTGGCAAGGGCCGCCCTGGGGGGGATTCAATATTCTGGCGCATTTCGTCTCAAGTTCTTCTCCTCGATGATGGGATCGATGAACGAAAGTAACTGTTGTTGCCCCGACACTCTGACAATGATATCCCACTGGGATAGATGAAGAAAAATCAATTTTCTTCGTCCTATTACCGGACCCGAAAAAACTCGCCACAGACCAAAACTCCCATGTCGTATGGTGTATTCTCGTGACAGCGCGATGACAATGCTTCATGCGGGTGCTTAAACAGAACCACTCCTAATCCGGTATCTGGGCCTCGAGGCTGCGGACCAGCTAATGCATTTTGCTGGGACAAAGCGAAATAATGCAGCCAGAAATTTGGGACGGGATATGCATGTCTCCGTACGAAGTACAAGTCGTTGGATCCTCGACCTGCGGTGCCCCATTTACCTTTGTCCTGCCTGTTGACAGACCTGTGGAGGAACCGGATTTCATCTTCTAGCAGGCACCTCCCTGAACGGGTTTATTCTGGAACGCTTTCTTTCACCCTTTGTCGAGCAACCAGGGGGGTAATGCCTAGCAGTGTCCAGTTCCGTTTCTGCCGGCGAGAATATTATTTCATACAACGCAGAAATACAGGGGCTTAGTCGCGAGGACCCGGGGTCGGGTGGGCAGGCGGGCGGTGCTTCTCTGAGAATGAATGGTCCAGTGGCATAGAATCATCGACTCACTGGTGGCCATCTGCAAAGCGTTGGACATAGCGTACGCATGAGGGGGTGACGCCAGGCGCTGAACAGAACACCATCATCGACGAGTATCCTCGCAGAGGCGGGGCGACAAACTACTTCGTAATCTAGCACTTGACTTCGTAGAAAATGACGGTCGGCCGAAGCGTGGTCAAGGGCAAGGACGAAAAATTCAAGGTTATTTTGAGCGGGGCTGCCATACTAAGTATTTTACAGTCTTGCAGGGTGAGTGCTATGATCGCCTCTTCATTGCCCCAAGTCTTCAACCGCTGGCAAGCTCATTTCCACCATTTCTACACTATTTCCGTACGGCACAGAGCTCGGTTCCTGGGGCCTTCATTGGTTGCGTCGATGAGAGTCACCATCAATTGATCTTATTAACTCGTGCAGCAGCACAGACTAGTCGACCAGCATTGCTGGCAGAGACGGGATATTCACCCGCCTTTCCTATTTTTTTTTCTCCCCTGCGGTTTCCAAGACTGACGGGGCGAAAATACTCACATCGCCTTTGGGAGGTGGAACCGAATCTCTCGCGTCGCTTAGGAACGAATACATCACAATCCAGTATTTAGGAGGCGTAGAAATAACGGACAGTTGTGACAGTCGAATGAATGCTAACTTCTAAGGTGAAGGAGGCGGAGATGCAGTTGTAACAGGAACCAGTGGGCCTTAACTTTAAACGTTTTTGGTATGTGTTTAAATGTCATTGTGCGAGGCTATAAACCTCCCTTTACTTGTACCAAGGAGAGTGCCTTGGACCCTGCCACACGGAGAGCGACATTGGAAGTGGAAAAGCTCGAAGCACGGTCGCTTTCGGTGGCGCCCAACAGGGCAGAGCGATTTTGTCCGAGAGGCCCCAGGACTGCTTGGCAGAAGCCCAGAAACGATTGACATCTGCAGACATTCGGTCAGAGCTGGACTCGCGTCGATGCCGTAAACACTGTTCTACTATTCCGAACTGGAGCACATCATGCGAAGCTTAGAACGGGACGGCCACAAGGTGCGTGTGCGTGGGTATCTTCGACTTTGGGAGAACTTCGTCTACTTCTTTGTAGAGGTCCTTATTTTTGTTATTCCCATTTTGTAATTCTACGAAAAGAGGATGGCCGGCCGGGAAATTAGGATTGTTCAATGTTGCCTCTACGTATTGGGAACCCTTCCCTTCAGCCAAACCAGAAACCTGGTTCCAACATTCATTTGATGCAAAAACTTCGAGATCGCAAGTCTGGCACCGCCGGCATGCAACTTCAATGTTGATTTCCCGTCTTCAAGCAGTTCTGGTCTCACAGAAATTCTTCGTACTTGCCCTACAAGCATCTTCCGGGCGGGCATGTTCAAGTACTTGGCATGAACCCCAATAAGCTTAAAAGTTGGCCGTGCCCAATATTGTCAAAGCGCCAGCCATTTTAAGTAAATTCGACCAAATTGCCAAGGGAAGCTATCATCCACTAGCTGCGCTCGGTAGTCATTAGAGCATATTTGTGCAGCTGTCTATCCGCAAGGAAGGTTCCCGAGAGTACCAAACATAATCGGTCAAGCGGCCAGCCAGCCAGCCTTCATAGTTTATTACTTATTTGTATTCAGCTGTTCTCTCTTCTTGCAATGCCTAGCGAAGGTCTGTGCGGTGATCATTGCTAGCCTAATTACTGACCGTTACGAAATCGGTCAAACGATTTCGACAAAGGCCCTTTTATCTGCAAGCCCTGGATGGCCTGGGATGGAACCGCTATGACAATGTGGCGCGACTGATCATGCCCGGCGCCAGCGACGAGTGGCATCAAGGCCATCATCTGTACCCTAGAATTTGATTAGAAGTTCAAGTCGAACGAGGAGACATTCGAGCGCTGTGAAAATGGCAGGTCGGGGCCGTTGAAACCGTTGAACTCGTCATGACCTGGGCCTTCAAGCTCAAGAACAACTCCGCTTCCCCCCCGAAGTGGCTGGCGGGCTCCCCTAAACGCTCCGACCTCGAAAGCTAGGGTGGTGCACAGGCGAACAAGGACGAGGATTGATCATACCATATCTTCCCCTCTATCTCTTAGTATCTACTTCGTACTTCGTATTTGATTCGCCTTTAAAGACAAATTAAATAATACCATTTCCTAGACTTTACATCCAAGCCCAGAAGAGATAGTATGTTAAAAATTATTTACCATTTTAATAACTTCTTTATATATTTACAAGATACTACTACATAGAGCCGAAGTATGATACTTTTTGAGGAAAAAAATAAAGTAAAATAATAAAAAATAATAAAAAAATAAATTACTGATTTCCTGATTTTTCAAGATGGGTTCTCTCTTATATCGGAGAAACTCTCTTTCTTTTATATATACAAGTGGAATAGACTTGTTCCGTTGCGGCTCTTCTTGCGGCTTGCCTTAAGGTAAGCTCTATTGCTACATTACATTCACACACTATTATGTGATATTATTTAATATTAAAGACGAAAACCTAGAGAACTATCAATCTATCGATAGGTAACGTGATCAGCACGAGCACCAAGCTGAGTCTCTGTCTTGAAACCAGTATCTCCCACCGCTTTATCATAGGCGGCGAGTACGGCCTTAACATAACTCCTGTTCTTTGATCGAATGTCCTCAGCCGCATCTTCGTGCCTCAAACTTCGACTCGAAGGAGACGGTGGGCGCTCCGGTCTCATTTGCTGAACTGTCAGGTGGAGGAGCTTTGACCCGTAGTCAGACCTAAGTGGCTGACGCTCTTGATCAACAATGAATGCAACAAGCGCATCATTTCCCTTGAAATTTTGGTCGTAGAAGCGATACGTGTACCCCTGGAACGCCGGAGGGGTGGCAGCCCGCACCTCCGGCTCCACCACAGGGATAGGATAGCGGCGATCTACCTCATCGCGAATAGCCTTCTTAAGGGTGTCGGGGGACCTGCAGATACCCTGAGCACAGAGGGAACGTAGTTCGTGACTCCTTTCATGGAGTATCTCATCGACCTCCTCGTGGAATTCTATCTCTCGGTTCTGTGGGACGGCGGAGTCCGGCCAGTGCTTGAGGACTGGCTCCTTGTGTTTGATCCTGGCGATGGCGGCTTTCTCGATCCGGAGGTACTCTTCGATGACTTTTGGCATGTCATCCTGAGCTATGACATCTGGGCCCGTCTGGTGAGCGACTGTTGCGTGTGAGCTCTGGGGTTGGGCTGCTGGCTCGGGGTGGTTGTGTCTGGGGTGCCCAAAGTGCCCGAGATGTCTCAAGTGCCGAAAGTGCTCAGAGTGCTCGGAGTGCTCAGAGTGCCTGGACTGCTTGGATGATCGAGACCCCATGATGGCGATATCCCTTGGACAGACTAATGTACGACCTTTCAGGCAAGTCTAGTGATGGGAGTCCCTTCTTAAATTGTTAAGGATTGCGGAATGTCAGGCCACCGGCGATCTGATGAGAAATAGGACAGTCTCCGCCCCCAAAAGCTAAATACTCGCACCTTTAATGAGTTCCAATGCCAGGGATGGGTAAGCAAGGTAGTGTAACAAGTTCTCCAGTCTAGATTGGCTCATGATGATGTTATCCGGATAAGCTCTATGTGGGATGAGTCTAATCGGACCGTACCGAAACCTCCACTCAATGGGACAGTGAGCTGGGCTAGTGGGGTTGTCGTGGACTGACTCTACATTTGATGTCTCGATTTACTCTAAATCCCTTCTACTGATGGGACGTTGAACGAGATGGAGGTGGTATAAAAGGATGCCTGTGTGGTCCTGTGGACTACTAATTAATGTGGAATATCGTGGATGACATGTGTTGTCCTTGCTGCGATGTTTTCAATGCGACTTCTAGTCGTCCGTGCTGTCTATCCAGGTGACAACGTGACACCAAAGAGGACACCAGGTTCATCTTCCAACCATCCGGTATTGATTCAGTTCTCTCAGCGTTGACACACATTGAACCCCGCCGGACCCCAAGGATAACAACTTAAAAAAAAGGCTCGTTCGTGCCCTGGTCCTCTTAAGCCGGGTGACGAGTGACTTCATCACCTGGCTTTAGGCAAAAGCACAAACTTCCCTCCAATTGCCATGCGAATTTCACATCATGAGGCGAGCATCACGAATGAATACATGTAGAATGGATGAAGTCTTCCAGCCTAGACTGTGAACGGTGACAAAAATGATAAAGACGCTAAATGAAAAGCCCTATCCTCTTTCGATCAGGTTGGTCCTTGTGAATTGGACAGGATGCCCAACCTCTACAACAACTCAACCTTCCAGTCGCCCGAACCCCCCTTATTGAGGGACGCCTCAATGCCAGCGAGAATCTTCTCGATTGGTGTCACCCACCACGCGCCGAAACTAGAAGAATCGAACCTAATCCCTGCAAACAACATGCCAACAATGTCCCCGTCTTCATTCATGACTGCCGCACCCGAGTCTCCAGACCGAGCAAAGACGGGAACGAAGTTGCGTGCAGACTCGAGTTGAAGGCCCGTCCGGACAGGATCTAGTACTACATACTCCTGCGAAATTACCTCCTTCGATGGTCCGTTAGTTGAACGAAAGACCGTTCTAGCATCGTCTCGAATTCCATTAAGGAGGCCGACTGTGGCACCAGAGGATCGTCCATATAAGAAGACTCTCGCAGTCGGTTTTTGCTGAAGCAGATCGGAGAGGCAGCGGTATGGATTGCCGCCTACGCCATTCCCTCGAAGAAGGTTACAGTGGATGCCAACGCTTCTTGCGACCTGATTTTCTTCTCTAGCGGATAGAGCTCTGAGAATCCTATCCATCTCATCTGCTGCGCTTGTCGGGAGTTTCTAATCGGTTGAGCAACCTAGGTATTAGCGCAAACAGGGACTGTGCTGGAGGATGTGGTACATATGACTTACATTTTTCACCTCGTCTGCCAAGGGAAAACGGTCAGAATCTAACCGTATGAGTGCCCAATCGGCAACTCCCGACGTAGCCTGGGGCTGCTTGATCCCAGAACTTACAACCACCTCCCCGACTACGCCCATGGACTCGAAAAATTTTGTAATCTCGGCAATTCTTTCCTGCCTGGACGAAAGCTCTTCTTCGTGAGCGGTCTTCTTCTGGGCGAGGTATTCATTCCAAAACTCTGGAATTCCCTCGCGGGCTAGCCCCTCTCTCTCTTCAAGTTGCCCCAGAATTACTTTGATATCCTTTACCTCGGCTTCGTGGTCTCGTACGAGTTTCTTGTGATCCATGGTTGACGGACAAGTGACGACGTATTTTGAGTTACTCTCAATGGGTGTGATGAGGTATGGGGCAAATGGGTCGTGCTGGTCGTCTTGTTGAACAACATGGTGGCAAGTGATACCAGCCTGATACGCTCCTTTATTTGGGTGGGTAACACGGACGTAAAATCCTAGTGTACCTGAGTGCTTGGTACCCGCCGGCGACACACTCGAGCCCATTGTGGGGTTCGGGATATAACAGCGTTCAAGGTTGGGTATGTTCGGCAAGACTTTGTTGTCTTTGTTGTCGTCATCTTCATTTTGGGATTGTGGTTCGCCCGCGATGTGTACGTGGACATCTCGCATGTTCGCCCTATTGACCAACTCGAGTTAGTGCTTTAATGATCAAGAGGATAGCGCTTTGGGGGCGGGACATACTGGGACAAAATCTCGCTAATCTCAGCGACAATTCGCTTCGCCTGGTCGACAGTGGTGCCGCCATACGAGACTCGAACAAAGACCACGACCGGATTATCGTCATGGTGGTTTCTCCTCCATCCCAACCGATAGACTCCAATGGACTTCCAGTCCATCTTCGAGCAAGCCTCGCGTATCAAGTGACGGATGTTCTCATATTCCTTGGTGATTCGGTGGGCAGTGCCGACGGGGAATAAATGGACGTCGGCTCGACTGAAGATTGGATACGATCGAGGGGGTTCGTCAAACTCATGGAAAGAACGCGCGAGACAAATGAGATCGCCGCGGATCCCCTGGTAGAGTTCCCGCTGCCAGTTTTCGATAGATCCGTAAGGGTTCATGGTTTTTTCCGCCGGGTTTGACCAAGAGGAGCTGCGTCGGAGTTTCTTGGCGGGGGGAGGCCCAATGTACAATGGGCGTTCGCGCTTAAGGAGGCGGAGATCCGCAGAGCCAAGGCGTTTGTGTGAGGGCTGCATCATTTTGGCATTGTTAGCGTGAAGGTGGGGGTTAGGTGATAGGAGGTCTGGATATCGGAGAAAACTGGTGGGAGGATGGGATAATGGGGGGATGAAAGGATGGGAGATGGAAGAGATGGGAGATGGAAGAGATGGGAGATGGGGGAGATGAGGGAGATGGGGGATGAGGAGAAAGGGAAATAAGGAGGAAGGGACTAGAGAGGACCTGGAGGAGTTATTGGAGCAACGTACTTTAAGTGATGGAAGGAGCGCCTCGAGATTCTCATTCTGTGCTTCTGTGCGTTGGGGAAGTTACTTCTAGGGCGATGTATTGGGACGAAGGCTCGTGACTCGTGAGTCTGAGGAAGGAGGAAGGGAGCGCTCCAGTATTTATGTTGCTTAGGCTAGTTTCACATGTCACCAGAGTCCAGATACCTGGACTTGAGCAAGTCAAAACATTTGATCGCGCTAAGATCCACGAGGCGATGTGCAAATTTCACAGAATCTGACAGATATGTGGGGATACAGGTCCCCTCGCATAACAGTTGCTCTCAAAAGGAAAAAGACTGATGTAGCTGTGCTTGGTCAAACGAATCTTCAACACATCATCAGGCTCAGGATTCTCACCGCATTCAGCGCCGTGGATTAGCACATTTCCTCTGTCAGACTTGAAGTGAGGTCCGGCTCCAGGGACATACAATTTTCCTGCCGTTGGGAGAAGTAGCCGTCCCAAACCCCCGTGAATGGAGGACCGTCGTCTTCAGACACGAGTCTACATCTCCAGCGGGAGCCCAGACTTTCAAAGGCCACGCAGACCTCCTGAATGTGATAATCCGCAGTTCCTAACACAGTTTTATTTATAGAATCTCCTAATGGTATTAATAGTATCAATGTGTTCAATGTGTTCTTAGACCAGTCGACGATTGCATCATGTTAATTTCAATCGATTCTTACTCCCTTGCTGGGTCGCTACACTCTTGCACTTCCATGATCTCTGAAGTTTAACTCCTTCAAATTAGTGGCCACGTCATGCTGGCAGCGGAGAATAGCGAGTCCGTCTGGGGTATTGCCGGCCCGAGACTTTGTGTAAAGTAGGTAAGAGAGTGAGGCAAGGAACGAAGGTAGCTGAAGACTCAAGAGACGGAAGACGGACTGTACTAAAAGTGCGAACAGCAGCTCGGCGACCAAGTTCTCTTCCGCGATTATTCTTTTGAATATTGTTCTTTTTTTTTCTCCTTTCCAAGTCTAGATGTTAATTAATTGGGTGACGTGTAAATGAAGCTTCGTGCGTGGGAATAGCTTGAGAGTGGCTAATCCTTCGTCCCGCATCGGGCGGGCCGCGTAATATCTAATCTATTGTTCTTTGTTCTTTGCTTAGTTACTGCTGACGCGGAGTTGCACATATTCATTGGAGTTTTCACCAGGGAGTTCAAGATGAGAACTGCCGTGACGGCACCACCCAAAGCCGTCCTCGTCACCAATGGCCATTGTTGGAGGGCTCCCGAATGTCTTTGGCGAATATGCTGAGGATGGGACATAGATCCAAGAAAAAGATATAAAAACTGGGGTTCCAGAATGGATACACGAAACTTGGCGAACTTGGCTATTGGGTGATCAAAGCCCTTCCTAGACTCAGGAGAGTTAAACATTGTGTTGAAAACATGAGGAAACTTTGTCAACTCTCGGCTCTCGCCGTGTACTCCCAACTGATCAGCTGGATCCAGGCATCACCCCTCCCAGCTGCCGAGACAACTTGTCCCGAGCCTGCGAAGCGACGAGGGTGGTACGTGCAGCAGTAGTGGGAATGCGAAGTGCCACTTGACGCTAACCTTATGCCGCAGGCATACGCTATCAGACGATGAGAAAACCGCGTACCTTGATGCGGAGCTTTGCCTCCTAACTTCCCCGGCGAAAACGAAGCTGCCTGGAGCGAAGACGATGTATGATGACCTCGTCGCGAACCACCAGCTCCAGACCATATTGGTTCATAGTACGGGAACATTCCTACCCTTCCACCGATTCTATATCCACCTCCATGAGATGATGTTGAAGGATTGCGGCTTTGAGGGTGCCGTCCCGTGAGTAGATCCCGATGTGTTGGAATGCTGCTCCTCAAAGGCGACTAACGATTTGTATAGATACTGGGATGAGATTGAGGATATGAAACTGGACGACCTGACAGAATCCGCCGTCTTCGATCCCGAGACAGGCTTCGGTGGCGATGGCGCAGGTGGCTGTATTCAGGACGGCCCATTTGTCAATGTGACTGTGAGCATTGGACCGAATTACCAGGCCACGCCAACCTGCCTTGCTCGCTCAATTAACCGACGTGCGAACCCTCTTCAACGCATGAATGCTCTCGCACAGTCAACGGCATGCATGAACTACACAACCTACGAGGAAGTCTGGCCCTGTCTCTACGGAACACCGCATCTCCTTGGGCATGCCATTATGGGTAGCCTGGTATGTGAACTATCCCCTCTATCCCAAGCCAGGAAAATTACGCTGGCCTGTTGTGTTTACATATATTCCAAAACAGAGAGCAGACACACACGCGTCGCCGAGCGATCCAACATTCTTTCTGCAACATGCCTATCTCGACAAGCTCTGGTGGGAATGGCAGGAGGCCGACCCCGAAAATAGACTGTATGCTATCGGGGGACCTAACAACCAAGACCCCGAGATTGGCTTTCTCGAGATGCCAGGTACCATGGTGGACGAGGAAAAGATGTTCGGATCGCCGTCCGAGGAGCAATCGAAGGTCATGCCGACTGGTCGGGACGGGGATTCGGGGGATATCGTGACACTAGACCACGTTCTCACGGCGTTTGGATATATACCTGATGCTACTGTTCGAGATGTTATGAACACTCGTGGGGGCTATCTGTGTTTCGAGTATGCTTAAACACAGGTAGGTGGCTAGTATCTAAGATTTTGTTGTTGGGTTTAGACTTGAGTCTGAGCAAGCTGCTCGCAACCCGCAGTTTAGCACTTGGTCGTCCCTGCGCTTTCTTGATACTCATCGTGGATCACTCTGTCTGTTGCGGACCTATAGACTTGATCAAGCATGGCTTGCCCACCTCTAGCCCGATATGGATAATGGGTCGTTAAAGTGGCCAATGGAAATGTACCTTTGGCTTCGGCACACCGCCACGCTAATATCACGATGCTCCGCCGAACCCGGCCCAACTATCGTGAGGTGAGTAGTGAGTATGCATATGTCGTTAAACAGCAGCTTTGTGCATAACGCACTAGAGAGGGGTGCGGTCTCACCGATTCTTTTCTTTCTTACCATGTCCCGAAATTTTCCAAGGGATGGCCTCTTCGTCCACCTTGTCTTTCCTTTGAATCTCACTCCGGCCGTGATAGACACATCGACGTAACTCAGAACGCGATTTAAACCGATCGTCACTTCTGGCATTTCCAACGTGATGGGTCTCGAGCACCAAAAATATAGCGGAACATCAACCCCAAACACTCTCCCAGTTTCTGGTAGTTCGTCCTAAGACTCCCTTTCGTTCTCAGCACTCATTTCGTGCCCAAATGTCCTCGACACAGATAGCCACTAACAGCCCCAGTGTCACCAGAATCGGATACCCAAACAGTATCGAAACCAAACTTTCCCTCTCGACAGCCTCTCTACAGGCCAGTATCGCAACGCCGACTAGATTTCGAGAGCGCTCGTCCCCAATGGCTCCGAGAGTGCGCGGCCGAAGCGACAGGTGTCTTCTTTTACGTCTTCCCGGGTCTCGCGTCCATTGCCAGCCAGATGATCGAGACCAATATAGCAAGCGGTACGGCGTCAGTCAGTCAGTTTCAGGTTGGATGGGCGTTTGGAATCGGAATCGTCTTTGCGATTCTTACGTGTGCACCCACATCGGGAGGGCATTTCAACCCGGCGCTGACGCTGGCAATGGCGATATGGAGAGGTTTTCCGTGGAAGAAAGTACCGTATTACATATTCAGCCAGATATTCGGTGCATTCCTGGGCGCCATGGTCATCATGGGACTAATGTGGCCGCAAATTCAGGCCCTGAATGCAAGTTTCGTGGCGGCAGGGAAACCACTCGTGGCTGGCGGAGCACCGGCCTCCATCTTTTGCGCCTTCCCTGCTGCCACCCATCCCAGCATCGGCCTTATACTTGTTATCGAGCTCATGGCGGATATATTTATTGGAATCATAATTTGGGCGGCGATGGATCCATCGAACCCGTTCGTCACGCCGGTCTGCATTCCTTTCTTGCTCGGCATGGCCTACGCAGACATGATATGGGGGTTCGGGAGCATCGCTCTGAGTACCAACCTTGCCCGCGATTTGGGTGCCCGTGTTGTTGCTTCCATATTATACGGCCCCGAAGTCTTCACTTATCGGGGATACCCTCCGATTGCGATATTCGTCAACATACCTGCTACCCTGCTCGCCATAACGTACTACGAGTTGCTCATGCGTGACAGCGCGACCCTGATTAGCCAGGGACATGCGGCTCATAGAGATGGTGACCCTGCCTTGCCTCTGCACCTCGAACGGCTTCAACACATACAACCGAAAGAACATGCGGGGATGGGTGGTTAGGGCTAGCCGATCTGATCTGGCGACTCGGAGTCGAAATGATGAAGCAGGCAATTCCACGCGGGCATTTATGACTTAGATAATAGGCTCTGCCTCGGCGCGGGGAGAGTAATATAACTATGAATTTGATTTTGATTGGCCTGTCGCCGACGTCCCCGCCCCTGACGATAGTGTTAAGATTAAAAGTATTTATCACAGGAGCACCTCACTTCAAATCTCGACCAACTCCTCTTTCCTACTCAGCACTGCTCGCCTGACCCTAAATTCCCGTTTTAGACAGACTAGGATGCCACAGCTTTGTGATATTAGCTACTCTCGAGATGCGTGCGTGGCTGCCGTGCGCGATTATTACAAGTTCTTGGCTCAGCTTTACCTCGATGAATCATTCATCCTTGAACCCCCGCCTACGGGCTGGCCCTTCGACGCCGACAGCCTCCAAGAACTAGACAAATCAGACGAAGTCATCTCGCTTCTCCGCCACCTGCCGTACATCCAAGACGACAACGTTACAGAAGTCAACGCAGCCTCCAATTGTGTCTTTGCCGACTGGCAGGGGTGGGCAACGCTTATCCTCAACGGCGATAGCAGTGGCGAGGATGCGAGGCTTATGACGGAGAAAAGTGATCTGTTTGAGATTCTCCCACCACATGTGGTCAGTCTGACAGCGGGCAACGTGTATAACCCCGTTTTCCTCCTCGACACTGAGCTGGGTATCGTCTTGTGGTACCAGTGCCCAACCGAGATCTGGGAAGAATCCTCTTGGGAACCCATCCAGGACGACCCCTGGGAATATACAGATGGCGACGATGAGCAGGCGGAGTGGCGCGCGGATTCAACAGCGTGGGCTGTTAGCGACTTCTTCGAGCTACTAAAGGACCAGTTCCGCACGATGTACATGGTGCCTTACGGTCGCCGTACTGTGCGCAGCGTCGACACTCTCTTTTCCGGTCCATCACAGAAGGACAGCGTTCCGGCGGTGCAGAAGATTCTGCGCGAGCATGGGTGGCCTGATGTGCCACGGTACCGAAAAGAGGAATGCCTTGTCGCAATCCATGAAGCCCTCAAAGAACAGTTCCCAGGCATGGAAGAGTTGGGCTTCTATGGGTCATAGCAGTGAATCGAATGCCTTCAAGCTTACGGATCGTCTACCGTGGTGTGACAAGAGAAGAGTCATTTCATTCACTCGGCAACGACGAAGGTTTATTCAACAGAAGGGAGTCTGTCCATAGGGCGCCAACCCCAACTGGGCCTAACTGGTTTTGTCTTGTGTAAGTAGAACTCTAAGAAAGCTTGAAGCCTTGTGGCGCTCATGCGTTGAAATTGGGATGGTCGAAACGCCGTTCCGAATGTCCTTCTTCCTCATTTCGTCCCATCCCACTTCCCATTTTGTTTTTTTAATACCGAGGCATGAGGCATGAGGGGACGACCCGCTCAACCCCTCTTCGCCTGTAGCAACCACTTCCACCACAAACATCCCGCGCTCCACGCCAAAGTAACTACTTTAGAAACCCCCCTGCAGAAGGAAATGAATCAAGTTCGGTGGGTTGTGTTGAACAGCCTGTGTCCAGTGTCAGTACCGCCTCGCCCAATGTACGAATTTTCCGACAACCTCAACGCGACGATGGAAACGTTCACATTCTCTTCTAGCACCCGGTAGAATGGCATTCCGGGCGAGACACACTGATCCTGAACTACACCAGCGACGACCACGATTTTGATCCTGGGATGCCTTAACCGAGCTTCCCGGATGTAGAAAATGATCGTCATCCCAGTGTTGATGACGGAATCCACAAGAAGCAACGTCTCATGCCCATCGAGGTAGCTATAATCAAGGTCATCGGATCCGCGAGCATGGAGAAACGTTGCTTGGGGGAAAACCTCGCTGACGCCCAAGGCCATGGGTTCGCCTCCCCGCATTAGAGCGGCGATGACCGTCTTCTCCTCATTGAGGAGGCGATGTCCCTTCGTGACGCCGCCTTGGACGTGAGGAATATCGTAGCTCTCCACGCCAATGATTTCAGTCAAAAACTCGGTGGCCAAATAGCGCCCTACTTGGTGATGAGCCTGGCGGAGGGAGGGTCCGGCAACGTTCGCGTTTCGAGTCGGTGTCATCAGGAGCTTGGCAGAATTTCGCTCCGTTGCATGATGAATCCGGCTTCGAGGGTGGCGGCGATTAAGGGAATTGGCAATAACGTCATCCGTAAGTTCTACCAATGGGAGGATATCCATGTCCAGCCTCGGCGGGGATCCTTTGGGAAGAGTAACCTGACGCGCTTTGAGGCCATGTTCTTGATAGCGCTTGCAAGAGGCACGTCCATGGTCTTGCTCCTGAGATGTTCCTCCCCAACGACGACGATCGCTTCATCCGCCTCAAGTAGCATCGGAAGGTCCAATGGGCTGTCACCAAACGCCCAAACACACATCTTGTGGTCGTCCCTGAGGCCCTCTACAATAGCTGCTTTGATGTCAGGGGTGACCACAACGGAACCGAAATCTGCCAAGGTGCGGCCTCCGCCGATGATTTGGACTGATCTGGGAAGATCCTCCCGCCCGAGCACACGCTCCCACACTCCAGCCAGTCCACAGGTGACGATGACCACTGCGATGTGGGATGTCGATCCTACGGCACGTAAGAGCCGAATGAATTCGGGGTGCATTTTAACGCCCAATGACACCTCATCACACAAAGCCTCAAAGCTGTCACTAGGAACCTCCTCATAAAGAAGCGAGGCCTGGCGAAATGCGGTGTATGAATATCCCATACTGCTGTTGAAGAGCTTTTTGAGGACATCGGGGTCCGCAGCCGGCTGAATCTCAGCGGATTTGGCGGCGGCTTTCCAAAACATGGGGCCGGTGTCCTGCGCCGCCAGGGTTCGGTCAGCGTCCATGACCAGGATGGTGTCCAACTGGGGCTTGCGGCTTGCGGCTGTCCATGTAACGAAGCGACTAGCTTTTTTGAGGGCAAGGTCTAAGTTGGATTGCTCGTTGTGGAAATGGAAATTGACGAGTAATGCGTTGATCTTAGTCACCAAGGAGTTGGGTGGTCCGGAGACAAGAGTGAATATGATCCCTTTTTCCCAGCATAGAGACCGCAATTGGGCCTTCTCAACGGTCTTCCATTTTTCGAGATGTTCCACGGAGTCATTGTGTCGTATTCTCCGTGTATCACCTCGACGGTTGTCCCGAATCACGACAGCAGGAATATCCAGGTAGATGATATGAGTGTAGACCGCAAAGTCCATCTTGGTGACCACTCGTTTCCCCCTCTCTTCCCCTTCAACCCAGAACATATAGTGACCCGAAACCACCCCGGTGCAATCCGCTTCCTTACATTCGCGTTGGATGCGAGTGATGGCCGCCCCGCGCCAACCAGTTTGCATGGGTTCTCCCAATTCCAGGAAGGCAGGGAGTCCTCCCGGGACCATGCTGCCGATCACCTCCGAACCTTCGTAAAAGGCGAATGGAGACTCCGAGGCCGACTTGAGCTTCCCCAGTAGGTAAGTCTTGCCTGACCCGGGAATGCCATAAATCCCGATGACAGTTGGCTTCCGGAGAGCTTGATCCAAGCTTAAAGGCTTGGACGAAGAAGCAGTCGACGGCGGATCCATGATGAAGGAGGATTGAGTAAAGATGGGTAGATTAAAGATGAATGATTCAGTAGAGATGAATGATTGAGTAAAGATGAGGGGTGTAAAGATGAGTTGGCTTGTTGTTGGAGCTTGAAGAACTTTGAGCCATTGGCCTAGAGTTCCAAGACAGAGAGAGACCTGGGTCCAGGGCTGGAGGTCCCATTTTATAGCCATAGCTCGACTGTGATCCTCTGACATAGAGGACACTTCAATGGAGTATGTTGCGGTCGATCTCATTCTTCCAATTTTGCTGGATATCTGTTCAGACCGTGTCAAATCCCTGGGGACATCAACAAGGTTGGCCTGCGACATCTTGTCTCACGAGAACCTCATTTCCGCAATCAGAAAGAAATCGGATGCTGACAGGATTCGTTGGTGAGTGGTCCATGCACGATCACGTCAAGAGGAAAGAGCAACATTGAGGGTGATGCCTGATCTTGATTTTCTTCATCCCCTGAATTTCCTGTCCTGGCTGATCCAAGGGGAATCCATCAGCATTGGCAACCTCCGCCCTCCAGAAAATCCTAGTCCAAGATGAATCGGCCCCTCGAAGTCCTCCTGACACGATGGTACAACGGCCTCAGGCTTTCCCGGCAGCCTCGCTCCTGGTACCGCGACCGCATCCGTGAAGAGCTCCAAGAACGACGGAAAGCCACGACCACGCTGCGAAAATTGAGCGAGACTTCCGATGTATTCTTCTCCATAAGCCGCGCTCGCCACGACGGATTTCCCTGCCGCAGCCTGCCGCCATTTGCGGCTACCCGTCACGGTCTCGCCTACGTGTACATGCTTGCCAAGTTTTCCTCTCGCTGGGGGTTTTATCGGACTGTTGCCTGGTTGTGCGAAGCCCCTTCCAAAAAGGCGGTGTGCGAGGTGGTGAATCCCGGAAAGGATGAGAAGCTGCGGGAAGTTGCACGACGGCATGGTATTGATCCTGATCGATTCGTGAGGGTGGGGGGATGGCTGAGACGGTTCTGGCCCCTACTTCATTGACCGGGAGGGTGTTTGTGTCGTTTCTCTCTGCCTAAAATTTTCTATGCCTATTTGGGGAGTCAAACATCTGGTTGTGGTGGAGGCTGGGTCGTGTTCAACGCCAAACATACCAAAGATGACAACTTCGACTGGAAGAGCAGAACTTCATTTTAAATCTTACAGAGCTCTTACCTATCCCCGAAGTTGGCAACCGAGTCGACCTGCCGCCGCGCTGCTTGCCGCTTGCTTCTCAACAAATGCTCTCATTTCCGGACAGCATATTCGTCTGCTGCAGAAACCTTCCATTCTGGACACCACGGCCTACTAAACACGATAGGCAAGACGGCTTCCTACGTCCGTTGTCGTCTGCTGCCTATCATGGAGAAACATACAGCTCCTCATCTCCCAGGAGCTAACACTGTGGTTCCCTGAAAGGGTTAGGAGAGAAGGAAGAAGGAAGAAGGAAAGAGAGACATGGGCATCGAGTAGGTTCCGAGATCTACTGTATCACAGAGTAGAAGGTGAGAATAAGTCAACACATGCCGGGGCATCTGTTCGTGCATTCCAGTCTCAGCACATGGTTAGAAAAGACATGTTTATTGACTACGTTCAGGAAAGGGGAGAGGATGCTCCGGTTTACTTTATCCCAGGTAAAATCGGAGCTCAATTCATTCATTCGTTTGATAACATTACCATGAACGTCCCAACGATGATCTTCCCATTGAGTTCCTTCGGTTTCCCCTGCTACTCCCCGCCACGGTCTATCTATGTACCGGGTCGTATCTCTGTTAAGTCTCACCTCCAGTGTCTCTAGTAAATCTCTTCGAGGATGCCTGTCTACGCCCTGAACAATCCTGTTTCATCCATGATTTCAGCTTGACGACCCTCAAACTCAAAAATGAACAGTCCTCTGGCGCCGGCGCTGTATTCGGCATTCCTCATTTACTACCATGTCCGTCGTTCTTGTTTGGACATGAGGTTGCTATTCGTAGAAGCTGTCTTACGGGCGACAGACGTAGGTACTTATGCACATGCCCATTAAATGTCGCCAAAGGCAATCCAGCACACGACACTGCAGGCGCGAGCAGGGATTACTCAAAAGAGATCTTGGAGGCATTTCGTCTCGCCCCTCAGCCCATGCTCTCTCCGGGTGCCACTTTCTCGCAATCAAGAGGTGGAAGAGGCTTTCGTGACCACCAGCCACCTCAGCAGATCAAGGAGGTTCTTGTTGCAGGGTTTGGATAAGGATATGGCAGTGCACCGGTTTCATTTGGTAGTCTCATCACGTCGCATTGCCCCAAATGAGCTCCTGTATATTTCCCCCATAGTTAGAATTTATGGGATTTTCGTGCCATCTTTCATGTCGTCGCGACACCACCCCCATACCTTCGGAAATTGGCAACTGATTTGGTGTTTCGTCTCATTAATTATTATAAAATGTCCTTCGATCTTTATAGCGGGACTGACCCGGTAAGCACTCAACATTCACCAGCGCAGTACGTCGGTTGTATGGTCTAGTGGTTAGGACTCCGGATTTTGACTAGTCATTGACTACCATGGTTTCCGGCAGCCCCGGTTCGAACCCGGGTACGACCTACTGTAGTTCTTCAACTCTTTTTTTGCAGGCTGTTTGTTCTTTTCACACACACACACAGACATTGATAATAGAACAGTTTCTCTTTTTTTTAGGTTGTCCTACAAACAGCGACATTATGGAAATTATGTAATTGATGATGGTGAGCTACTTAGTGAACAAGTGAGAACGGCAGCCTAGGAGCTTTTTTCCTACCCCCTTTCAAGACAGTAGATTTGTTTATTATAACTACCGAGTTAGATAACGAGTAAATTTTGGTGGCCGAGCGATTCGTCGGCCTTAGCTACACCAGTATTGGAGACACAAACACAACTGAATTTACAGGGATAGCCCAACCACGGGCGTTCTGCCCGCCATTCCCAATCTATTAGCAAAGGAGGAGGACAGGTTCTTAGATTATAATGGCGCAGTCGCCGTCTACTTCGGACAGAAGATTGCAAAGTACTGCGGATAGGCCCGTGATGGGATAGGCACCCTATGCTGCTCAAATGGGACGTGGGAACGGTGAGATGGATACTCCGCAGTCCATCCGTCATTCCACATCCCAGACGTTCTCATAAACGCACGATCCGTCCTATCCGTCCGAGAGATAAAAGCGTAAAATAGGCCCGGGCAT
The DNA here is from genome assembly GCA_000812075.1 of Scedosporium aurantiacum. Classification (NCBI taxonomy): domain Eukaryota; kingdom Fungi; phylum Ascomycota; class Sordariomycetes; order Microascales; family Microascaceae; genus Scedosporium; species Scedosporium aurantiacum. The sequence goes on from JUDQ01000052.1 coordinate 106,402, forward strand.
CAGAAGGCCAGTTGGGCCGGATCTGGACCACGGCGACGAGGAGGATCTTGGCGCCGAGTGGCGAGGTGTGAAGGACAGGGCACCCAGCGCCAACAACCTCGCAACTCTTATCCCCACATATGAAGTTCAGCCAATTGATGGCACAAGGGAATAATAAACAGGGCTCCGTTTTGCCATCCTAAAAATCCCAAAATGCCACCTCTAGCACAGCTCAGATCTAGGCATCTGTGCTACACTGATGGGACTGTCTGGTCATTAGTCTGTAATGTAGGACTGTTTTGGCATGTGTTAAATATGGGGATTATTTTTGCCACAGCTGGTGGATGTTCCAAGATGAGATTGAGGAAATGAGTCAGTTCAATTTATGAATGGACCCTTCAGTAACACTTAACAAAAAGCATCAGCAGACGGGCATAGAGTGCAGCAGAAATTTAGCATTGTCCTCTTTCTCATTGTGGAAACAAACTTGCATTCTGTTCTTTGAAAAGACTGGTAGATTTGGGGCGCCACTCCCACATCTTGGATGAGGATGGCAAAGGAGAGGTAACTTGCTGCGCCCTTCCCCTGTTTGCTATAAGAACCCTTCCAGCCATGCCTAATACCATCAACCAGTTGTCCTTAGATTGGGATATGATTTGGGCCTAATGTGAGTTTGACAACAGTGCACTTAAGGTCTCTTGGTGCAGCCGCCACCCCAACCCCTCGCTGAACCCTTCGCTGTTCTTGACTTCAACCAAATGGTTCTTTCCTCCACGATGACGAATATCTTCTCTCTTCCCACCGAGATCAGGCTTAAAATCTATTCAGAACTACTCGTTCACCATGGACCCATCACCATCTTGCTGAAACAGCGTAGACAGCCGTTCTATCATCGTACAGGGGGGATCTACCTCTGCCCTGCCCTCCTCCGAGTAAGCAAGCAAGTGTACAACGAAGCTGTTTCGGTTCTTTACTCTCAGAATTATTTTCAATTTTCTGATGACGACTTAATGTTGACATTATCAGACGAGATCATATACAACTTCATTCGTCGGATCGGGGCTCAAGCAAGTCTCCTTCGCCACATATACACTGAATTTCCTACTATCACGATGGAAGAAGATAATGAACATGGTTCTGGGCTCCAAGAACTGCGTCTCGATACTCTAGACCTCCTAAGAGATGCCTGCCCCAGCATCACGACACTCGAGCTATCACTGAACAGGACGCGCGCCCACGACCTCTTCTACGATTCGCCCGCCTTCACCAAGCTTCTGGATCTGATATGCACACGGCTTGAAGCTTTCCGGTCCTTGCGGAAAGTCAGCGTTGATGTAGAACTGTTCGGCGAGGGTGTTGGTGAGGAAACCAGCAGTGAAACGGAGGATTCCAAGGATGAAGAAGAGGAAGATTCTCCCGATCACCTCCAGAAGATTTACAGGGATTCTTTAAGACAGCTGCGCAGTCGCGGATGGGCTGTTAATGTCACCAAAGTCTCTCTACTGCACGATTATTTTGATTCCTTCATGCGGCAATGTTATTAACAGGGCCTGGCGTGAGAAGTAGCTGATGGATGAAGGGTATTAATTACCGTCAACGCCAAGTGGAATCGTATCAGCGGGGCTATGTGGGCGACGGAGGACCTGCATAATAGGTAGCGAGCTTCTCACCGCGCTGGAGGGTCAAACGAGGTTGATAGTGTGAAATGGATGAAGGTGGTACACGCCGGCGGGAAAGGGTACATACGCATCCTGCCCAGCGCAAAGTTGGTCTCAGGGAATGCTACAGGGTAAATAGGGTTCTGCAAATTTAGATTCCTAATACCAATTTCCATCTATGGTTTTCATTATATCGTCTGCGCAGCTGCGTGCTTCACATTCTCCGTCACTATCGTACCATCCTCCAAGCTCATGAACATAATGATAGCAGTCTTGGCCAAATGAACGAGCACCACAGTAACATTTTCCGAGAGTTTGGCACTTCTCTCCAACTGTAGTTGGTTGTGTTTGTGTTGTTTGGTAGTATGTCTGTAGATAACGCCGGTGGGAGGAAGCAACATTGCTACACAATACACCACAACATGGATTTCGAACTACCAGAAGATTTCGACGCCTCCAAAGCTAAAGCGTTACTAGAAGAGGACGTAGTAAATGGTCTGGGGTCAGACACACCCCTGTCGGTTCTCGTAGACATACGTTTTTCCCTTGGACTAACCCAGCACCTTTGAACTTTAGTTCGTTGTCGTCACTTTTGAGGTTGGTGTTCAGTACCGATGTTGCCAAGGAAGCACCATGTCTAGATACTTCTCTAGGTAAGATTCCACAACTCTCTTAAAACTTCATGGAATTCGTTGTCATCGTTTACTTTGTTGGTTCACACATGTAACAAGCCGCTTCGAACCCTTCGGTAAATACGTTCATACCATCCAACCACCTAATCATACGTACTAAGTCTTCAGGAGTTGGGGCTCGGGCTCCGGTGTGTTGTTTGGTGTTTCCTGTTGGCCTTATTATTAGAGTGTCTTCGTCCGAGTCAAACAGAGCTTTTCCCATAGCTCTAGTCGTGGTGTCTAACCTGACCAAGAGCTTAGACAAAGAATCTTTCAGTGGTGACTTCGAAGAAAAAGGTGCATTTGTGAGTTCGGTAGTTGTTGCTTGGGGTGTGGAAACAGAGGCCTCGGTAGTGTTGTCTTCTTCGAACACAACTTTGCCTACTGACACAGGTTGACTAAAAACACTAGAACTTGCAGTGCAAGTACGCTTCGAGGAAACGGAGGCTTTGTGGCTGTCGGCTTTTCCGTACGATGTGCGCTTGCCCTGGGAGTTCTTGGTGGTGGCTGTGGCTATAGACAGTTCTGTAGCTGCCGAAATCAGGCATGTGCTAAAAGTGGCTAATCATGGAACAAATTAATTCTTTCAACGTAGCAGGGCTTATGTCTTCGTCATTAAGAGACAGACAGTTGCGTAGAAGGTTGAGACGTTCCACTATGTCCTTGATACCCTGGTTTACTCTGTCTATGGCGCTGGAGGACATCTTGAGGAAGAAGTCTGCTTCTTCCTCTTTGTGCTGGTTAGCGCAAGGTTTCACAGATTGCAAATGCTGCACATACCTTCTTTCTCAACCACTTCCTTAACCGCTTCTCTAAGGCTTCGCATACGTCTCAATGATTCCCCTGGAATGCGATGGAGGAAGATGAATTCATGACGCGCATATCGGTGGTCGGTATCCAGCTCGGTGGCCAACCACATAGCGTCAAACACACATGTACGATGTTGTGTCAATCTCATGAATATGAATCTCATCGCCTGGGCATGTATTCGCCCAATTGATAACATGGCTCTTGCAGCTAAAGGCTGACATAAAGCAGCTTAGCTTTCGGCAATCCCAATCGAAATGATATTCGGCTGCTTGCTTTAGACTTGCTTCGTCACAGACTGTGCGAGTGCTGTCTGATGCAACCATATCCCCAGTATTTGTGTCCAGCCGAGACTGGGACTGAGGGTGGGTCACCCTCCAGAGGGTTCTTGGGAGATAAGTGCATTTGTAGGCACCGAGATCAAAGCCGGCCACCACTGCTGGTGGTTCGGAAAGTGCTGGCTTCTCCATGATCGGCGAAATTCGTGCCGCGTTATCGGGGACCAGGATGCAGGAAATCAGGCATCAGATTGGGAGTGAAGAGGGTTTCTGTCCAGGGATCTAAACCTGGGTCTGCCCTTTAAAGATATCTGTCTCTGGGGCAGCTATGTGAGTGACTGAGCGCAGCGCACCTATCAGCGATTCCACTTGCCTTTCCTGGTTGCTCTCATATTTGAAGCACATCTCCCGCTCATACTCGGTGAGATGGATAAGAACGTCTAGACTGGTGAGAATCTGTCTGCGCATGCCGATCACGATGCGGCCAAGATCATCGATATAGTTGCTGCTGATGTTCAGCGTTTGGAAAACTCTGCTCTCTATAATAGGTTGCCGCCGCCGAGAGAGAACGGACAGATGAGCGATGCGCTGGTCGTCTTTCCTTCTTTCATCTTCGTCGAGGAAACCTAGCCTCTCTCCATTGGGTTGGATAAGAGGTAGGCGATGTGGTCGCATATCTCAGTAGGTAGTCTGTCCATTGTCAACAGTTCACCGTGAGAGTTTGAAAAATGTAATTCGATATAGTCCAGAGCTTAATATGCGAGATGAGATGTAAAATTATGGCGATTTTTTCTTTCCTTTTCAACTTTAAACCATTCTATGAAGCGAGGAGTCAACCACCCCGCTCTTTCCTTTAAGGGTCCTAATCTATTGACTACAAATTGACACTCTTGTAATATATAACGAGTAGAGACATAAGTACTGGAATTTATTTTTATTTATAGCTACTATAATTGTAATCAAACTCCTAGTATTCAGTGGTCCCTCGGCAGTGGGAGTAACGCTGAGCAATAAGAGCTGATGCGATTCTCAAGTTAGGTGAGCGTCTTCATGCCATTGTCGCCGACAGTTTGTTATCTACCAAGCACTGTAGCTCTATCGACCCACTCTCCTTCGCCACTCGAGAAAACGAATCGACGATAGAAGTCTACATTGCTCCAGTGGGGTACGAAATACGGCATATTTAGACGCCTCCGTTAAGACTTTAGGAAGCAAACAGAAGTATTTGTTCGGCTGACGGCCACACATGAAGCAGGGCCAATGGACCAACAATTGCAACCGTCAGTCGGAAGAACTTGGGCCAGCTAATGAAGACAAGTTTTCCCCCTTCTCTCACAAGCAGGGCGGATCGTCGGTGTCATTTCCTCTCGGGCGAGAGCGATGCACAGGAACGAGGAGGCTCAACTTTCTGCATCACTGTCACAAGCCGAGCTTCGTGTCGGAAGCCTCAGGCTGCAGGGTTCGCATTGATAACCTGATGAAGCTAGATCAACGGCTTGTGGGGCGGCATCGGGTAAGCTGTCTTCATTTTTTCTGGGGAACATCGCATTTCTCTACAAAAGAGGCTTGAACCTGGACTACAGTTTGTAAGACGGGGTAAATCTACGCGCGCTGGGCCTTCCCGTCATCACTGGGGTTTGCCGCCACGGCGCGTTTGCCAAGATCTCAGGCGGAACGGGTGTTGTCATAATCAGTGGGCATACCTTGATTTACTCCACAAGATGGCTCGCAAGGAACGCCACCAAAGGGCCAGCAATGGACCACGGACGATCCCATTCCACTCGCCGCCCCTGAAGCCTACAGCAGAGCATACGTAGGCGACACGAACTAAGGCAGGGGTAAACGTGTCTCTCTCTCATTCTCGTATTTTCGGTTGTCATCCACGGTTGAAATGGAAAGGGGATGGTGTGTCAAGGTAAGATTGAGAGGCATCAAGGTCTGTCACAAGCTCGAGAGCGCTGAGTTCCTAGATATATAAGGGTTCTTTCTTGAGCCACCCAACATGCCGTTCAGTCCAAGTCTCTATCAACACTCGTCTTTCTTTCTCCAGTCACTCGCTCATCTGACCTTATCCACTCACTTGTTAAATCACAACCTGCCTACCCCATCCGATAGGACCAAGGGTCACTATGAAGTCTTCAACTATCCTTCTAGTCGTCTCCTTCATGGCTTCGGCCTTTGCGAACCCTACGCCGGCGGACGCTGAACTCGATGCTCGCGAAATCGAGGCTCGCGCAACATGTAAATACCCTGGCCTCTGCAGCTGGGCCGAATCCGGGCAATGCGAATGGCACTGCAACAACCACGGCGGCTTCTCGCACATGCAAGGCTGTGGCTGGCTCCGCAAGCGGTGCTGCTGCAAGAAGAAGTAAACAGCTCTCATCGGGTATGCCCCCCATATACAATCATACAACAGAACCATCATTCACAAGTCAATCTAACTGATTCCTACCCCATTACCTAGCAACACACAACAATCGTCGAATCGGGGGAAAGTGTCGAAAACACAGTTCTTCGCAGAGCGGGACAGTCGCTGTCATAATGGGAAAGCAAAACACGGAGTCGAAGTATGGTCCAGTTCCCTCGAGAGTAGCGCGTCACAACGCTTATTTATTCACTTCAATTCTTATGTGCCCTGGCGTCTCTGCTTTGGTACTCTCTTTTCTCCTACGACTGTTGCTAGGTCTTCAATAAATCTCTCTGGACCCATCATTAAACATTTGTCGTTTTGTCGGCATGGTGATGTAAATTACAGATTTCGTGAGCAGCTCCATCTTCAAGACGGCACTTTTATATTCGTCGTATGCCGGGCCTCAAGACATAAGACAAGACAAGGAGAAACGACGTTCTCTGGAGTTAATTACGTACCGGAGTCACACTATACCAATGAACCTCGTAGAAAAGAAATTCAATACCACTTACTGGGCCTCAGTATCCTATGGAGAAAGCCCAAATGACGATCCAATGGCTTGGTGGAGTGCCATTATTCACGGTGACGGGGATGAAAACTAGGACCAGAGGTCGAGAAGTCTACTGTCTCGCTCCAACAGGCCGTCTACATCGGTGTGATATTAATTATATATAACGGAAAGCACTTCGTAGTTGTAGCAGTTGTTGGCAACGTAATGGAAGTGATGTGAGGGCAAAATTTCGAGGTTGGCGATGACACTCGAAACGGAGTCGAAAGTCCTAAACGAGGATATTTTTTTTATAGCGAGGTGTACGAAGTAACGTCCCGCTTATTGATCTCTTATGATTGACCCGGCTGACCATGCAGGAGACAACGCTTGGGGTCTTCGTCTCAGGCCCACAAGAGCCGATTCACGCCGCTGCAGCCATTCGCAACCAAGATTTGTGAAAGTGAGTTCGTGTCAACGGTTCAAGCAATCCGTGTGGGCAAAGCACTTGATCCCCGCGCCTTTCACCAAGTTGAACTTTTGAGATCTTCTTCCCAAGAACTTGTGGAAGCGAGTGAAACCCAGGACAGCCATTATTACCCAATTTCACCCCCTTGTTTAGGAGTGGTGTCAATTACAAGTGATATCACTCTCAACATTTCCAACTTCAGTCCGGACAGTGTCACTGATGATACCAAAAAGACTAATGCGTTCCTCGAAGGCATTACTACTAGAGGCCTACGATGCCATGAGATCGGCGCGGCGAAATATCGACAGATGAGAGAGACAGGCGAGACTCCTCTCCCTTTGCCGATATACCTATCCGAGGCCAAGGATTCCGCGGTGCCGTCAAGGGTACTGGTCGTTCAGTCCACATCCGGGTTTACACGCCTGATAACGGACAGCTAAGCAAAGACATTTTCCTTCATATCCATGGTGGAGGCTCTGTGCTTGCTACGCATCGACAGTACGTCAGGCAGCGCTTTATACCCAGATTTCTTCCATGGAATTCGTCCTGCCATGTCTCTGAATTATGCCTCTGCTAAACACTCCTGCGACTCGCTTTTAACCTCGCGCTCATTGCTTTGTTCTCTTAATTCAGTCAAACGTGGGTGCAGCTGACAACGTTCTCTTTTATACACCCAGGACCGCACCCTTCAGCGCTATGCCAACGAGTGTCAGCTGACAGCGATCTCCGTCGGCTACCGCCTCGCGCCCGAGGACCCATGGTCTGCTGCAGTTCACGACTGCTTCGATGCAGCTGAGTACTTGGTCGACCACGGGGTAGCGGACTACGGCGCAAGACTGCTTTTCGTTTGTGGGGAGTCCGCAGGCGCGTGTCTCTCCGCATTAACTGCATTCCACCTCCTGCGTGCGAGACCGAGTCACCGGCTTGCGGGGCTCATTTTCCCCTTTGGGCAGTTCGACTTGACGCTCAATCTTCCCAAGGCGTCCTTGTTCGAGCGCCCACTCATCATCAACCCCGAGGAGCTACAGCAGTTTGGAGACGCGTATACTCCTGGCATGAGTATTGAGCACCGCCGTAACCCTCTCATTTCGCCCTTGTATGATGACATGGGAACTCTCGCACGTGTGGCGCCGGGAAAGGTTCTTCCACCCGCTTTATTTCTATGTGGGACGGAGAATCCTCTTCTGGACGATACGCTCCTTATGAGCCTCAAGTGGATGATTAGCGGGAGCGAAGCAGTCGTCAAGATTTACCCGGGCATGCCGCATGCGTTTACGGTATTTCCCGGGTTTAAGCCAGGCGAGGAGGCAATTGCGGTTGCATTGCAATTTGTGAAGGAGAAGCTGGAATTGATGCTAGCATCCTCTTCCAGCTAAGTTTGTGTATGTGTGAGGTCACTGAGGCGGTCTCTCTGCACCAATCCAGAAGAAAAGACCTGGCGAGGGAGGGTTCGGTGATTGTCATCTCCGCGGAGGTATCAGGTTACCTCGACGGATTTGTTTCTTGTTTTCATGACGTGACCGGTGACTCCATGAAGAAACTCTGAATTTAATACGATGCAAATTGCTTTGATGAGGAAACAAAAATTCCCATTCTTGTCAATGCCCGTCATCTCGGAAATGTGCCAATGGATTCTGACCAAACCCACCACAGCCGGAAACGGAAACACTCATCAGCTGTGCAACACAGCCCGAACGCCAAACGGCAAAGACGAATGACCGGAAATCATCATGTAAGGACGAAACCAAGGATGCATAGTCTTACGCTAACCAAACAACAGGCTCCTTCACGGGCATCGTCGTGCGAAACATCGCCTCGTCTGACCATCTACACTGTCGGCCATGGCACTCGAACCCTTCCTGAGCTAATCGAAGTACTCCAGAATGCAAACATCACCCAACTCGTCGACGTCCGCTCCATACCTCGCTCTTTTACGAACCCTCAATTCAACAAAGATGCCCTCAGCTCATCTGCCGAGTTGCAGGCAGCCGGCATAAAGTACGTATCATTCGGGCAGCAACTTGGGGGCCTTCGTAAGAAGCTACCTGGGGCGGATCACCACACTGCCCTGCGGGTTCAATCGTTCAGAAATTACGCAGCCTATATGAGTACACCCAACTTCCGCGAGGGTTTGGGCGAGCTAAAGGAGTTGGCTGAACGGCATGTGTCTGATGGAGGGAAGGGGACGGCAATTATGTGCAGCGAGACTCTTTGGTGGCGATGCCATCGCCGCATGATTGCGGATGCCCTTGTCGCGAGGGGATGGGAGGCGAAGCACCTAGGACTCAAGCCACAGCCAGTAGAACATCTGTTGTGGGAAATTGCCGCATTGGATGACGATGGCAATCTGATTTATAACGTCAAGGTGAACGAGAAATAGTGTGAATTTGTGAAGGTCTTAAGCATCTCATGTTCTTAGTCCAGATCTAGTCTAGACGAAAGTGGTTTAAGGGGTGGAAATTCAAGCGGAGCCAGTGTCACGTGCTCTCTGTCAGATAATTCAACCCCATGACTTGGCTCCATGTGGTTTAGCAGAGAATAGAGATATCGAGAATCGAGAGAAATGAGATCTATTTATCTACCTCTCTGGTTGACGGTACATCATGAGCTAACCTATCAATCCCTAAGCGCAGCCACGTTTTCTTCTTCATCAGATTGGACACTTGGCTGCTGATTCCACAAATGTCCGCGGCGGGACACTCGCCGATCGTCACACCATCGGCATCGAACGAAAGCGGGGCAGGAAGCAGTACGCGAAGGACGCGTCGCAGCTGGACGGCATGGGAAGATCAGACCCTTAGGAGCCGTATAGCGCAGTATAGCGATACTAGGGGGACTCAATGGCGATGGAAGGAGATTGCTCAAGCCATCCCTGGACGCACGGCCAAGGTAAGAGTGTCCACTGTCCAGCATGGGCATGCAACTACTGCTCATGCATGTGAGAGGGTGAAAGGGTTAATTCCTCGATGGAGAGCTGTGGTTAACGATATTTTTCAATACAAGGACTGCCGTAAACGCTGGCTTCATTCTCTCGACCCCTCCGTACGCAAGGGGCGATGGACGGCGGATGAAGATCGCATACTTCTCGATGCATACTCCCGCCTTGGACCAGCATGGAACGAGATCGCCAACCTTATTCCCGGTAGAAAGGACGACCAATGTTCAAAAAGGTACAGGGATATTTTAGGTCCGCTAGCCTCCAATCGTTTATCTGATTGGACGCCGGAGGAAGACCAGATCCTTCGCGAGAGCGTTCGGGATCTCGGTCACCGATGGACCTCAGTCGCCGCAAGACTTCCCGGTCGTCCCCCACTCACCTGTCGAAATCGATGGCGCAACTTGCAAAAGCAGGAAGGGACTCCGAGAGGTCTAGCGGGTGGCAATGGGACGCTGCCTTCTTCGGCCCAACCCACTCAGCAGAGTGACACAACCCGCCTACCTGGGTCGCCTGCTGTTTCTTGGGATGGTGGTGCGCTAGATACAACTCCCAACTTTGAACACTCCGCAGTAGCAGATACCCACGGCATAACAGATTCACTGACAGTCAGCCACCATGTAGCCGCTGGCTCTGGAACGCCCGATGGACACCCTGCCCAGCCTCCCTTACGCCGCATGAGCCACGGCGAGCCAGCGGTTGACAGCTTGCTGAATGCGACCGCAGAAGGTTTCGAGGGGCTTTCTGATATAAACTTCGGGGAGCCGGATTATTGGAGCTTGGGCTCATCGTTTGGAGATCATGGTTCCTCTCTGGCTGATTCTTTTCCGGATCCGGCCCCTGGAAGGCGAGCACCAACAGCATCAGAGGTTGCAGGGCCTGCAGCGGCGCAGGCCCCAAGGCAGCCACGGACTAGCGTAGATCCTAACCCGTCGCCGAATCCGTCGGACTACAGAGCGCTGGAGCTGGCCGTCGAGATGGCATCGAGACCCAGCCAACAGCTGGTGGATATCGTCGAGGAGTCGCATAATGATGTTGATCGCGGTCGGTCTCTTATATTCCCCATCGCCGTCGGAGAAGATTCTGTTTCCGCTAGTCAGTCGGGTCACCGGAATTACCCTCGTCCAGTTCAACATAACCACTACCATCATCATTACCACCATCACCATCATCACCATCACCACCACCACCATCATCACAACCACCATTAATATCGGCTTATACCGCTAGTAAATACACATAAGTGAACGTCATTTATATTCAATATACTCCAAGTCCAACCTCGTGAGAATAGTTGGCATTGGTGAGGGGCACAGCTGGACTATTATGTGGTTGATGCGAGTCCGTTCCCCATGTACATTGATTGGCTCGGGTTCTGAAGGGCATGCAATTTTTTTGATCCAATAAGTCCATCGATGCTTGCATAATTAATCCGAGAAATTTTAATAACAGAAACTCCTGAACCAAGCACGAGAGTGTCGCTGGCACAGAGTCCCAGGCCCACTAGCGCCGCTTTGGTCTGTAATGGACAATCACCGAGTCACGATTCACCGAGTCAAATTCCGACAGGCCGAAATTCGGCCCACAACTTCGCCGATTTTTTCCTTCTCATTCCGGCTTGGTTGATATTATATGGCGTATCTAATGAGGACTGGACTCTCTTTGACACCGACCGTCGCTGTGATCAAATGTTATTTTCTCAACCGCGGCGTTGGGGCATTATCTAGAACACCACCACGAAACCTTCATATTTATTCCTCTCGAATCCACCAACTTTCATTCTTTTTTTTTTCCTAGTCAATTTCAAACGCATACTCGCCGTGTCTACTGCCATGATGTCGTCGCGACGAATACTCAGCAGTGCCTGCAGGAAGGTCAGAATTCCCGCGGGCACTCGTCAACAATCCATGAGGCCAGTATCATCACTGGCTTCGGACCACGCAGATGTAAGAATATGGCCAGGTTCCCATAATCCGAGGAAATCCATTAAAACCTAGATCTAGCTTCTCGGTTCGAATTTATCAGCAAATGACCCGGAGATGTACAATATCTTGAAACGTGTAAGTTGAGCCCAACGGGAGGTGGTCCCGGGTGTGTGAATTAATGAGCTAACCACTGCATCTAGGAGGAAAAACGCCAGCGCCACTTCATTAATCTCATTCCGTCGGAGAATTTCACATCCAGGGCGGTGCTGGAGGCTCTCGGTAGTGTCATGCAGAACAAATACTCCGAGGGCTACCCGGGTGCACGATACTACGGAGGCAATGAACATATTGATGAAGCCGAAAGACTCTGCCAACGCCGTGCTCTTCAGGCTTTTGGCCTCAGTCCAGAAAGCTGGGGCGTCAATGTTCAAAGTCAGTCACTCTTTCCCAACTGTCTCAACATTTGTTTCCATTTCCATGCTAACGGCGAACCTGCGATAGCCCTTTCTGGCTCTCCGGCCAACCTCTATACATATTCCGCCCTTCTCCAGTGTCATGATCGTATCATGGGCCTTGACCTGCCTCACGGCGGCCATCTATCCCACGGCTACCAGCTCCCTTCCAAAAAGATATCCGCAGTCTCCAAATACTTTGAGACTTTCCCTTATCGACTGGATGAGACGACAGGATTGATTGACTATGAGAAGCTCCGGGAGAATGCCTTGCTCTACCGACCGAAGATTATCGTCGCGGGCACCTCTGCTTACTCGCGGCTGATAGACTATCAGCGCATGCGCGCCATTGCCGATGAGGTTGGCGCGTACCTCATGGCGGACATGGCCCATATCTCCGGGCTTGTGGCTGCTGGTGTTGTCCCTTCGCCCTTCGAATATGCCGATCTCGTCACTACAACGACGCACAAGTCACTACGCGGCCCTCGCGGGGCCATGATCTTCTTCCGCAAAGGAGTCCGGAGCGTCAACAAAAAGGGTGTCGAAATCATGTATGACCTAGAAGGTCCGATTAACGCCTCCGTCTTCCCGGGCCACCAAGGCGGTCCTCACAATCACACCATCATGGCACTAGGCGTAGCTCTCCGCCAAGCTGCGACACCACAGTTCAAGGAGTATCAAGAAGCGGTCCTTGCCAACGCGAAGGCGCTGGCTAAGCGATTGTCGGATGGCTTAGATTACAAATTGGTGTCGGGAGGTACCGATACCCACCTTGTGCTTGTTGACTTGAAGCCGAAGCAAGTGGACGGCGCCCGCGTAGAGCGCGTGTTGGAGCTCTGTGGAGTTGCCAGCAACAAGAACACGGTGCCGGGAGACAAGTCGGCGTTGCGCCCGGGCGGACTCCGCCTCGGAACTCCGGCTATGACTACGAGAGGATTCACGGCCGATGACTTCGCGCGAGTGGCCGACATCGTAGATCGCGGTGTGGCCATCACGATTGCGGTGGATGAGCAGGCAAAGAGGGAATCCGCGGCCAAGGGGATCAAGAATCCCGCCAGCATCAAGGCATTCCAAGAATATCTAGGCAATGGCTCAGCTGTTCCCGAGATCGTCAGTCTGAGGAAGGAGGTTGAGGAATGGGTGGCTGGTTTCTCTGAACCATGGATCTAAGGTTGACCATTTTAGGAAGGAGTCGCAACGGCAGTTGGCTGGGGATCGGCATGAAAAGGATGTCTTAGTACATGGTCATTGTTCAAAGTAAAGGGTAAAAGAAAAATACAGATAGAAAAATAAAATAAAATCTAATACAAGAAGATGATCACCCCGACAGGGGTTTTCCGATAAACAGTCCCTCGCTTTTACCTGGGATGGTCTTTGTTCAAGGGAATGGATAGATAACAAAAACTACATAATAAAACTACAATTCTTAGTACGAACGCTCAGGGCTGCCACTGCCATGTCTCCTGGCCCTTGGAGCTGGAGATTCTAAAAAGGGAATAGAAGGGAAGTCCGTCCTCGAGATTCGGTTACTGTCGCTTCGGATATTGAGGGTTTAAGGAAGGTCATTGGTGACATGTTCTGGGCTAAATCTGGGCCCTGGCTCCGGATTCCCGAGTGGGGCAATGTCACCGAGTTTGTGGACCTGGTTCATTTTTCCCCTCGTCATTTTCCCCCGTCACTGAGTCAAGCATGGTGCTGAATTGAATCAATCGTGCTGTCGGTCTGATGGACCATGATTGCGCGACTCCGTCCTCGGTCCGCGAGCAAGTGGATAAAGTACTACGGGGCGAGCCGCTCGGTTCCCCTTGAAGTGAGAATCCGGCATCGCTTCTGGAACCGCGCTGGCAGAACGTATGAACAAGGATCAATATTGATCTCGAGGAAGAGGATGACCAATGCGATTGTGTCCTCTAGGAACCACTACGAATGTATGGTTGATCCCTACAGGCTACTACGGATGAATTAATCATCACAAATCCACAACTCCTCAGATACCTGATGCAGAAGCATTCACCGCTACAAATAGAATATATCTGGTTCCCTCATGCCTCTCTCTTCTTCCTAGAGACTCCGAATATGTAGCCAGTCTCTGCCTAGGCATCCCTTTTAAGTTAAATTCTCTAGCAAAGAGGGTAAACCTCGTGGAGATTTCCCCCCTTGCATCCGATTATCCTACGAAGTGACCAGCCCCCACCATCTTCCAACTAGAGAGGAGGGGCACATACTACTAAGCAAGTCATCAACTCTTGCCACAGTCCGCCATTATTCCTCCTCAACCAGGGGAAAGGGAGATTCGACCCTCTTGCGTAGAAAGCCTAACTTAGTCGGATCTGAGGGGGGTCCCGTTCTAGATGCGGTGTGTTCCCGAGTGGAATAATTTTTGATCGACTCCCGTGACCAACGGTTGAGGTCGAGACTCGGATTTTGTGGGCTAAATCATGGGGATTCCTGAAAGTGACCAGCCCATTGGTAGAGGACGGGAATCGTAGTCCTCTAGTCGCTTGGCAATACCGAATGTGTCAACGCCAGTGCTCTTCATAGGTGGACATGTCGAGCCTACAGGGGTGGCCATTTTCAGAGCTGGCGAACATTATCCACCGAATCGGTGGTGGTCGCAAGTTTTCTATCTCTAGAGAAGAAAAAAAATAAATAAATAAATAAAATAAAATAAAATAAAAAAAGAAGAAAAAAGGAAGAACAACAAATAAGGCAAAGAAAATACCGGAGGAAAATGCGAGATCAATAGCATTGTTGCAAAATTACTGCAGCACATGGGTCATATCTCCTAAACCTTTCATCTTCGCCGAGGTGAGACGGTGAAGGCCTCCTGTCAGAATTCCATCCAGTGCGCTCTGATTAAACCACAGAAAGGAACGTGGATTACTCCATTACAGAACGGCACTTCTTGATGAAGTGATCCGAGGTCGCCCTGGCACAAGTGCACTATTATCCCAGCCCCCGCCTCACATGCTCCAGTGTCTACCCAGAGCGCGCGGATTGTGGGTCCTGACTCGGTGACTTCTTGACTCGGTGGTCAACCCAATCACCTTCCCGGTCCGGTCGGATAGTGGCAACGTGTGGTGTCATTCACCAACGGTGTTGACTAATTTCATGTCCATGCGACACAACAAAAAGGCTTGGTCGAGCCTTTTCAGATGTCTGGTCTGATCAAGAGCCCATTTCTCCTGAACATCATCCTAAACATCATCCTCAACTCTGCGTCAGCAAGTTCAACACTTGTCACCCTCTCGGGCCTCTCTCCCTATATCATCTCCCCAGAACAAGTCATATATCCAGTCCTCCCAGAACAAGTCCCATATTCCGTCCTCCTCAACAAAAAAGAAAATAGCAGCAAGGCCCTTGTTCCCATCTACCATCTATAAACGACAAAATTTTCGACAGTCCACAATCATGACGGTTGACCGTAGACAGCCGTGGGTTTCCACTCCCTTGGTGGAATCATCACGTCTTTCTAAGCTCGCAGGGTGGTATGTGATCACCGATCCTGATTCACTTCCAAGTGACAATCGACTCCTCTCCCCCAAGGATGACGGAGATACAGACGCTAAATCGTAGCAGTAGAATTTTCCTGAAGCTAGAGAATTTACAGCCCGCGGGCTCATTCAAGTCTCGAGGCATTGGAAACTATCTCCTCTGCCGCATCCAAGAATCTGAGGCAGCTGGGAAACAACCTCACTTTTACGCCTCCTCGGGCGGTAACGCAGGTATCGCCTGTGTAGTCGCCGCTCGATCCCTCGGTTACCAAGCCTCTGTTGTGGTTCCGACAACCACTAGTCCTGCCATGGTGACGAGGCTCAAGGATGAAGGGGCTCACAGCGTCTACCAGCATGGGCAGAGCGTCATGGATGCCGACAACTACCTCCGCTCTGTCGTTCTGCCTCGGGATCCTAATGGAGTCTACGTACCTCCATTTGACCATCCGGATGTTTGGGCAGGCAACTCCACTGTCATGTATGAGATCGCCTCTCAACTCTCGTACGAGCAGCCAGACCTCGTTGTTTGCAGCGTCGGTGGAGGCGGCCTCATGAATGGAATAATTCAGGCCCTAGATGACATGGGCTGGAGCGACAACACATCGGTCCTCGCCATGGAAACTGCCGGTGCCGACTCGCTTGACCAGGCGCTCAAAGCCAAGCAATTGGTTAAGCTCGACAAGATCACCTCCAGAGCACGCAGTCTTGGCGTGTCCATGGTGTCGGAGACAACATTCGAGTACGCCCAGCGACCGCAAGTTTCTAACGCCGTCCTTACCGACGCCGAAGCCGCCAGGGGCTGCTTGCTGATGGCCTGTCATGAACGCCTTATGGTTGAGCTCAC
>JUDQ01000052.1:123254-138753 GCA_000812075.1 Scedosporium aurantiacum
ACAAAAGGTTCCGAGGTTCTGTTCTCCGCGATGTGGACATCAACCCCCCTGCCACTCAATCCGACAACGGATTCAACACAGGAAATAAATCGACAATCTGGAAACATTCTCTTCGATCAACCTAAGTACCCACCTCCGGGACATCCGATGATGGCGGTTGTTTTAAGGCTTGAGAAACACGGAACCTGTCGGCTGGATAAGACAACATGGACGCCACGAACCGTAATGCCAGCAGATACATATGGCTTGTTGGTACAATTCGAAACCCACGTTAATTTTAGTGGCAGGCACCATTACACCCATGGACGGAGTTTGGGTGCTGTCTAGGGAATGAAGCGCTACGACTGAAGGGCTGCGGGAAAGGAGTTCAAAGAAACAATGTATTATTAGAAAAGAGGGCTCATTAACGAAATGGAAATATCATGGTCGAACTCGATACAAATGAAGACGAAGGAATGACTTGAGAAAATCTGTAATCTAGACGGCAGAAATCCTGCCTGTTTCCGGATCCACTTTCTGCCTTCCCGTAAAGTCGAGTGCAAATTTGTTGGTTTCTTGTCGAATGATACGCCAGAGCCATTCAGGTCCTCCTTTCTATAATCACGCCGTTAGTACTCGACCAATCAATCCCACGGGGTTCAGTATCATGGGGATGCTTTCATACCAAGATAGCAACATAGTTCATGATCCCGGGCAGGTAGATCGACCTTCCGTATCCACAGTGGATGGTGTCGGCGAGTGCCTCAGCCACGGTATTAACATCGAGAACAGGGAAGAGGAAGTTGAATTGCCGGGTTTCGCCCTTGATAAGCTGTGTGCGGATGAAACTGAATATACCAACCGACAGCCTAACGTTGGGCGCCTTGTGAATATTCGCAAGCTCCAGCTGCAGTGCCTATTCAAGACGTGTTAGCTAGTTTCCATTGACAGATACTGGAGAGAAGAAGCGCCAACATACTTCATGCAGCGAGATTATTCCCGCTTTCGTTGCGCCATAATCGCCCATCTTGCTGGGGGGAATATACGCGCTCATGGAGCTAATGTTGACGATGTGGCCATGGTTGTTACGGATCATTTCCGGCAAAAACTCTTTGACTAGCAAGAAAGGAGCTGTGAGATTCGTCCGTATCGTGGCCTCCACATCAATAGGCGCGCAATCGCAAATGGTATAGCCGCGACAGATGCCGGCATTGTTCACGAGGATCGTGGGGTGGCCGACTTCTTGCCGTATCTGCTCGCAAACGGTGTGAAGGCTGGCGGAATCGCTCAAGTCGCACTGGTAGTAGTGTATGCGCGCACCCTTTGGCGGCTCCCACGCTAGCGGCGCGAAGTCGATGACGACGATCCTCGTGTTCGGGTTGCGCTGGAGTAGCTTCCCGATGAGGTTGGCGCCGATGCCGCTGCTTCCTCCAGTAACGACCACAATCTCCCTGTTCTCCCAATCCCACTGTGTCTTCCTTGTCCAGTTGTTATTTAGTTGTCGGTTCAAGTACTGGTTAGCGTTGAGGAAGGCGCTGAAAGCAGCCAGTACGTAGACCAGGCGCGGGGCGTTCTCTAGCTTTTGCAAGACCTTGACGTCGTGGATGGAACCTCGCGATAGGGTCCAGCGAATGGCAAGAGCCAAGGGGATCGAGAGGGTAGGATTGAGGAGGGTTTTCCGCACCGCCCGACCCACCACATCGATCGTGAACCCTTCCCGCGAGAACGCCATGATGCAGCGGCAGAAGGGGCCTTGGAGATGATGGGTAATTGGATATTGATATTGCCCTTAAAGAAAGGAAGAGTGCTGATGACAGGAAACAAAGTTTTACTGATTTTTCTTGACAGCAGTGTTGCTGAGTTCGGCGCACCAGACTACCAGGTGTAAAGATCATTCGATATATCCATAAATATTATATAGCTGGGAGATGCTCAGGATCACAAGCTTCGGATGGGGTGGAACATCAGGGACGCAGTGCTGCCACGTGCCCCAGCCTCGGCTTCCTCCCCAGAAGCTTGGCGATCATTGCTCCCCGCATTCTACTTCCCCACATTTTATTACTGAAAAGAGATGAAATCGTCCCATGAGCTGGTGATGTCGACTTGTGTACGAAATCGGAAAGTGCCACCAAGCCCGTCGCAAATTACAGTGATTGACGGTTTGAAGCACGGGCCGACGGAAGTCAGGGAACTACCCTAGTCCAGCACCTGAGTCGGTTTTTGATCCCACTCGGATGATATTCATTTTTCCTTATTTACGTCGTATGTGGAACTCAGATGAGCACGATCCGAGACATCCTGTTACTGTCTTACTTTAGAGCTTCGCGTATCATTTGGGCCACCTCAGAACCCGGATGCTAATGTCGGATATATCGTGATTCGTCTGTGACGAAACGACCCGGCCAGGGAGGCTGTCGTTAAACAATTATCTTATTGATGCCGGGCGGATACTAGGCTGATCTCGAACCCCATGGAAAGCAGCCAAACTAGTATTGGCATGCAACGTAATGACTTGCCCGATTATCTTTGTTGAAAGCACCAAAGCTAATATCTTCATGGTCATTGCATTGATTGGGTCTCATGGGCCACCAGGTGAGCCGCTCGAAGGGTATCATTGTTCAGTAGGAGATTGGAGACAAAGGCTCACCACGCCGGAGAAACATGGATGAGGACTTGAGAAGCGCCAAGGAAAGATTTTAATCTGGCTGCGGAAAAATGGTATGTGAAGTCTTCTCTTACTAGTGGATATGAATGGATATGCTCGCGAGCAACACGTCGGGACCTGCGATGAAGATGGTATTATAAGAGGTATCGGGAGAATGGGTTCCATAAAAGTAATATGTGATCTAAACTACATCCGAGCCGGTGTTATTGTGCTATTGGATCGGATCTTGATCCATGCCGCCTGTGGGTTGCCCATAGAGCTCCCAACCCGATTTTCTCTCGACAATCATATGCGCGTCTTTGCTCTAATCTGTGTAACGGAGCCCCTCTTGCCATTTTCCTTCTACTAAGCGTCCCCCTTCCTGTTTGTTCCGCCACGGATCTCGATTGAGTCATTTAAGCCCTCTCCCTTTGTCCCTCTCGGCATTGAGCGTTTCTATCGATTCTTCACCATCTTCCTACCTTTCGTATTGATGAAGCGATCTCGGGCAAGTTATGCACAGGGAACTGAGCACTTGAACATTTCCGAAACGGCATATGGGATTTTTTATTCACACCCCCAACTGATGTTTGATGCGGGAATGAAGTATTCGACTCGGAGTTGTAGAAGTGGCCTGTTCTGTTACAATATCATCGGGGTAGGCTAGTCAGACAGCCTACAGTCTGCGAGCTTCTACACTGATCCACCACTCCCACGATTAAAGTCTCGGTGGAGCATAGCCAACTTAGTACATCGA
Source organism: Scedosporium aurantiacum (assembly GCA_000812075.1). Taxonomy (NCBI): domain Eukaryota; kingdom Fungi; phylum Ascomycota; class Sordariomycetes; order Microascales; family Microascaceae; genus Scedosporium; species Scedosporium aurantiacum. The sequence goes on from JUDQ01000052.1 coordinate 126,635, forward strand.
ATGTAATAGTAAAAGTGCAAGTTGTAGTTTCTCTCTAACTCCCAACTCACCGTTTTTCACTTGTAAAGAGGTGCCAGACATGTGAAGCTGAAGTTAAGAAGAAAATCATGCGAAATGGTGGGATGAAGATTTTGGTCCGGAACCAAAAGAAATGCTTTCTTTCTACAGGGAGCCTCGTCCCTAAAGCACCTCCAGCAACTAAACTGAAGCAGCTTTCGTTTGCTGAACAGCGCTCGCGCCCTGCCGACGACACTTCTTTCCTTGCGCCTAACCAGCCGCTACCATGACAGACTTGAAAGAACGCGTGGCCGAGCTTTTTGAAACCTCTCAAATGGGAGACCAGCCTCAAGATACGGCGAGGCTATCCTCTTGTCTCAGATGGAGTGAGTCGGCAAATCATAACAAGTCTAATAGTGGGCAGAGTCTATTCTTCCTCGTCCCAGATGACCAATTGCAGGCAGTTCGCGATCTCGCTTCCGATTTCGACTCGTTCTTCTCCCTATGGCCTGGACTGCAGTCATGTGCAATAGGCTCGTGCTGATCTCGGTCGAGCACGACTCCCAACCCACTCTACCTCGCAACACCCTGGCAGTGCCACTTCCGGCGATATGTGCTGCTTTCGTGTGTATGGCTGCTGGGGAGAGATGTGGAAGTTGGCTCTGCAGAGCTCGCTGTGAAGGACTCGCTAGCGTGATGGCATATAGTCTTTTCGATATGAGCTACGAAGGAAATTATACGGAATTCCCCTCAAATGATGTGCGTCTGTCTAATAAGGAGCTTCTGGAGATCTAGAATGCTGTGGAGAAGTGGGAAAATAGGTCTTCAAGAATGAAGAGTGGATTAGAGATATTCTGATCCGGGTAGCTGTTGCAAAGAAAGGCTAGAGTATCTACCTTATCAATAACAATATGCGGAAATATAGTAGTCGATATCTATCCGGTGATGTTATCATCATCGTTTTGCTCTAGTAGTGCATACCCAACTGGCCTCGACGACTCTTCCACTATGTGAAATCGCTCTGTGTACCTAACCCTTTCCACTTGACTTGCAAATTGATCCTGAAATCCAGGAGCCCTTCCCCCTTTAAGCCCTGCAGGAACCAATCGACGATGCGTTTGTCCAGGCCCAGACCTGCATGCTTCGACTACTATAGTAGCTCCCGGGATCTACACCAGTAACGCTTTCCAATTTTCTGCGGTCTGTGTTCAAGTCGGGTTGATTAATGGTTATCATGGTCAAGAGAAATTGGGTGAACTAAAACCGCCATCTGCCGATCGGAGATACCGGGTCGGGGAGTTAGGAGTAACGGATGTGGGGAAAGAGACGCCCATTCGAGCTAGCCTCTCCTCGTCTGATCGGAAATACACACTAATCCGCACGACAGGGCCAATCAATGCGCTGCTGTTCCAAATAATCCTCGGAAGGCGTTCCTGTCATCCCCGCGCCCCGGAGGCGACGACATGCCTACCTCGGTCGTAGCACCCCGAGCTTTATCCAGATCTCGGGGATGAGCGGGTCCTGTCTGCGCCCCGGCGTCCTCCCTAAAGACGCACCCCGCCTGTTCGACTTGCAAAACACTCCACGTCGGCAGCTATTCGCGGCTCAAGCGTCAGTCTGGCGGGAGATATATAGAAGTTCCCGCCTTCATGCATGCGTCCATGAGAATCCATTAGTTCGGTATTCAAACCACGGCTCCCCCTCCATCGTCCCAATAGCTCCAGCCCTCGTCATCTTTGCCCTAAACTGTCCAGCTCCTCTAGAAACCCAGACGATCGCCAACCCTTGCCTTCCTGTCCATCTTACTTCTTCAATTAGTACGTTAGAGCAAAAATGCAGGAGAAACCAGAAACTGGCGCTGGTGCCGCCGCGTTTGTGACGCCCCTGGAGGAAGAGGTTGATGTGCTTATTTGCGGTAGTGGCTCTGCTGGTCTCTGCGCAGCCGTGTGGCTCGCCCGGACCGGAATCAATTACCGCATTCTTGAGCGCCGGAGTGGCCCCCTGAAACACGGCCAGGCCGATGGCGTGCAGTGTCGTACCGTCGAGGTTATGGAGAGCTTTGGCATTTCCGAGCCCCTCATTCAGGAGGCATATCATGTTCTTGAGGTTGCCTTCTGGGGCGAGGATGGCAAAGGCGGCATCTCACGGGGGAAGACGACACCTGATACCCAGCCCGGGCTCACCCATCTCCCACATGTCATTCTCAGTCAGGGCCGCATCAACGAGCTGATGATCAATGAGACCAAGAGGGCCGGTGGAGAGTCCAGGATACGTTATGACTGGGAAGTGAAGGATGTCAAGGTCGATGAAAGCAGGGCCGATGACCCGAATGCCCATTGTGTAACAGTCACGGCCGTTCAAGATGGGGTAGAACGAAATTTCCGAGCTAAATATGTCCTGGTATGTGGATCTCCTCAACTGCACTCGATTCAGCCAGGCCTCGCCCATTTCTTTTTCACTCATTATTATCTTGAATGATCAGCAACTAACCAAAATATCCTCACGTCTCTTTTAGGGTTGTGACGGCGCGCATAGTCAGGTGAGGCGGTCTCTTGGATTCTCAATGGTCGGCGACAGCACCGACGCCATCTGGGCTGTCATGGACATTCATCCCCAGACCAATTTTCCCGATATCCGCAAGAAGACCATTATCCACTCCCAGGCCGGTAACCTCATGATCATTCCCCGCGAAGGGGACTCCATGGTCCGCTTCTATCTGGAGCTACCGAACGCCAAGGCCGCATCAGACGTCAAGCTTGAGAACTTGGTCCCCTTGATCAAAGACATTTTCCACCCATACACCATGGATATTGCCGAGACTGTTTGGTTCTCTGCGTATGTTATCGGACAGCGTCGTGCCGACTACTTTACCCAGAGTCACCGCGTCTTCCTCACTGGCGACGCCTGCCACACGCATTCGCCAAAAGCCGGTCAAGGTATGAATGTTAGCCTCCAAGACGGCTACAACATTGGCTGGAAACTTGCCGGGATCCTCCGCGGCGAGCTTCGCCCAGACATTCTGAAGACATACGTAAGCGAGCGCAAGAAGACTGCCACCGAACTCATAGAGTTCGACCGGTACTTCACCAAGCTCTTCAATACCGCCTACCGCAAGGAGAACAACATTTCCGAGGAAGAGTTTGCCAAACAGTTCGTCAAAGCCGGTCTGTACACTGCCGGCCTCGCGACTGAATACCTCCCCTCTGTCCTCACCGTGCCCTCTGACGAAGATCGTTCCCTGGCTTCTGGTGTCGAAGTCGGCAAGAGATTCCCTAGCACGATCGTTATGCGATTCTCCGATGCTCGCCCGCTGCAGTTGGTTAGGGCTCTCCCTGCTGATTCGAGGTGGAATCTTGTCATTTTCCCGGGCGACATTAATAACAAAGACTCTATGAAGCGGTTTGAAACGGCAAGTAAACTCAGCCTCCACTTCGGGTCACCAGTCTCACCACTCTCCTCTCTTCTGCCCATCAGGAATCATCCTAACCATCTCGACACAGGCTACTATTGAGCTCATAAAGCTCGTCAATCAATTCACTTCCCCCGATGCAGACCTTAACAGCGTCATCAATCCAGTTGTTGTGCTCGCGACAGAGCGCAAAGACCTCTCTCAAAGCCAAATTCCAGAGTTCTACACTCCCCCAATAGGGCATCGGCGTGTGCGATGTAAGATTATCCTCCTGTTGGCTACGGAATAGGGAGACAGGAGAATGGAAGGTTGCTGATACTGATAGCAGGGCTACACAACGTATTTACCGACGAGGCGGGGCCCTACTCACCCCACGGCCACGCTTATGAGAAATATGGCGTTGATCCCAGTCGCGGCGCACTGGTTATCGTGAGGCCTGACCACTGTATGGATCCCCAACCATTCATCCTAGACTCAAACATGAGTTTCAAATGCACTTAGGACGTTGCACGCATGCTAAATAGTGTCTAGATGTCTCGAAGGTTCTCCCTCTAGAGGACGCTGGCCAGATTTCAACTTTCCTTGAAGCTTTCATGATTCCGATAAACGAGAGGGTGGCGTCGGCAATTAAAAAGCTGTGAAATGGGCAACCCGGCAACGATTACGTCGTTAAACGTTGTGAAATTATGATCTTGAGCATGGCAAACATGAATTTTGGGATGGGGTGTGCCCTTGTTTCATCATCCAGGCTTATTCGGCCATGATTTGATGTTTTCTGTTTTGTAATGTTATTAGCCACAGCCTATGGTTCTCTCCTCGGGTGACGCGCCGCAGTCTTTGGGGCTTTTTTTTTTTTTTTTTTTTTTTTGTGTTAATGATGGTATCGTATTTCAAGATCGTCCAATGTCAAACCGCTTGATGTTCTCCCTTTCGCCACTAATTTTTTGGGTCACATTTCGCGCCTCAAATAAAGGGTAGAAAAAAGTGTGGTGTACTTTCCCAGAATGCCGTATCCTGCGGTCTTCCTCTCACAATAATAACACATGGTCTTCGGACTGTAATCAGCTAGGGGTCATCCCATCCCAGTGGCTGTGGAAATCCTTCCAGAGCGGAGATCCAACGACTTCACCAATCGCATGAGATCCCGAGCGACGACTCTCCCACGTCAGCCCCTGTTGCAGGCCAAATTCTTCAGGTGTGCGTGTCTGTCCATATACTTGCAGCTGACTACTTCGTAGGTGTATTCTCAGAAATACGAACTGCGGGATCGTTGAGGAGGTTGGAAAAAGATCTTGTTGTTTTGAACCCTCTTGCAATGATGAAAGCATACCTGTCAAGGCTGAGGGGTAGGTAAAGTGACATCAGTTCAAAAAAGAAAAGAAGAAAAAAAAATGAATAAATAATCAATACATAATAAATAAAAAAAAGAGAGACAATGGTATGAGGCAGGCATCTTTCAGGGGTTACTATGCAACTTAAGATTAGGATTGTCTGCCTGGCCCCACCGCTGCTCACCAGGGAGATGGATGCCATCAACGATCCAGACCACAATGATGGAGTCCTGTGCGTCCCCAGCGCCAAATCTGATTTGTGTCTTTTCGACTTTTCTTCCTCCTCATTTTCTTTTCCCCACGAAAGTCCCAACTTGAAGACAAAAACTTTCGGTTTTTCCGGGAAATTCGATTGCTTCCAGAGGCATGGCAGGGCGCGGTATTCTCCGGTCTCGAATACTACAGGCCCTTCTTGCCATCGGCTTTCTCATCACCCTACTGAAGTTCTTTAATGTCAATTTGGAAGCTTATGGGGTGGGAAACACGGCCGATGCCTTAGAAGAAATCCTCCAACCAGGGTCGCCACCCGTTCCCAACATCTGGGAGACGATTCCAGGAACACACGCTCCTCGGTTCAAAGAGCATGGCGCCAACATACCTAATATCGTCCACTTCGTGTGCCTCCTCCCCGAAGGAGTGGAAAATTTCAGTTTCCGATTCAAGGAAGTCCTTGCCGTATACGCAGCGTGGGCTTTTACCGACCCTGACATCATCTATTTGCATACCAATGCAGGTCCCGAAGCGATACAGCGCGCCCGCTCTGGCATTCAAGGGAAATGGAACTCCATCATTCTCAACATTCCACAGCTCGTCGTAAAACCCGTCGAATCTCCAGACCGCGCTAAGAATGGCGTCAAGATATTGAAGATGCAGCACAAGGGCGACTTCGTTCGAGTAGCGGCCCTAGAGGAAATCGGCGGCATCTATCTCGACATGGACGCAATCCCGCTCCGAGACCTTCGGCCATTAATAGAGACGGGATTCAATACAGTTCTCGGGAGGCAAGCTGACGGAGATATAATGAGCGGGAACTTCATGGGCAAAGCTGGGTGCCGCTTCTTCACCCAATGGCGAGAACAGATGCATCAAGTTTTTGACCAGGGATGGATTACCCACTCGAACCATCTCATGGAAAAATTGGCGAAACCACTCTCTCGCTTCGAGAGGGAAATTCTTATCATGGAATCGCCTGTGATGGGACCGGTCCACTGGGCCGGAGGTTACACGCAAGTCTTCTACCGCGTCCATAATGATGTGGAATCGAATCTCGAGGGGCTACAAGATGGCTCTCCACTCAGAGACTTCTCCAAAAGCCTCAATGACACACAAGACGAGTCGGATAATGAAAAGCGCCCATCGTGGCAGCATGATTATTCCGATACATACATTCTTCATTCCTGGCATGAAAGAAGGGGACTACGCCTTCCCCAAGGCTTTTCCCGCATTACACCAAGATATGTGTTGGAGCGGAAGAGTGATTTCTCGAGGGCGGTGTATCACATTGCGAAGCGAATGTACGAGGAAGGCTTCATCGGGTTCAATGACCCCTGGAGATACATGACCCTCGAGCAGTAACTTTGGCTGGTAGATGTAAGGCCATAGGAGGCTCTCAAGATGAGATTACTTTTCTGGCGAGGTTCATGTCTCTATAAACTCTGCATAGATTAATTAGATTAATTAACTATCATAATGACTTAAGCTAATCCTCAAAGACCAAGATCAGCATTGACTTAGCTAGTCCAAGTGAGCCGCCTAGGCATTGGTTTTCCTCCCCCTAGACTATTGATGGAATACGTCAGATAAAATGGCTCGCGTCGACCTAGAGCCTCCAAGCTATGAAATTCGAATTAAGCTTGCAGCTTGCTCTGGGATACCTACAGCTGAAACATGATACATCTGAGGCATGAGTCTATCAACTTCTCAGAAGTTGGTTATCTTTTGACCTTGTGTTGCTTAGCGCTTGGTGGAAAGTGAACATTCTGCTTGGACGTTTCTCCGTCATGTAACGTCAATAAGCGACCAGGATTGCCAAATTTGGAAGGCAACAACAATCAGGAGAAGAGCTAGTCTTTATCTGGGGTATGTCTAGCTCTGGTGAAGCTCATAAGGTAGGATCAAGTTTGAAAATAGCTAATGGGATACTATTAACTAATAGAAACATGGGGCCTTTCCCAATCTCCAATGTCTTTGCTATTCCTGTCGTTATACGCCACTAACAGTCGGGCCATCCTAGTTTACTATATGCTTTTTACTTCATCGTGATATTGGCGGCCATAAAGTAGTGCAAGATTAAAGGGATTTACCGAAAGTGTGAGGGTCGGCTTGACCCTTGCCTTCGAAGTAGGTCTCCACGACGGCAATCTCAAACCGGTCGCGAACTGATAATCTAAAAACATAAAGGGTCAAGGATCAAGGATTCTTGCCCTTACCAGTCTCGGTAGAGACCAGTTCGACCGGACGTAGCTTGGGCGTCCCGCCAAATGATGCCATCGTGCGAGTCGTGGATGTGAGTGCTGACAGTGATCGAATAAAGGAGCGATATTCGGCATACATACACATGAACTGGGGGCAAAAAAAAAAAATCAGATCCTTCGCACTCTGTCTCCTAGTCATTCAGTTTAACCAACGACATGTGGCGGGCTCTCCTGGGTTTATCAGGCCTGATTTCAGTCATGACAGCAGCCCGGCAATTCCGATCGCGGCTAGACTTTTCTGCTCCTCGTCTCAAGATCACGGTGGCCCCCTCGTAGGGGGGCAGTAGAAAGCGGATTCATGTTCATCACCTCATGCCCACGATTTGCAGCCTCTGGCGGACATCTTCAGAGATGATAGGAAGTTGATGTGGCCTGGTTGCTAACTTTCGATCTGACATGGAGAACCCCATCCCCGAGCGTTTCAAGGTCAATTTGACCACGTCTATGGTTGCATGTACGGCTTTCACACATTCCTCGGAAGCGACTCTCAGGTTAGCAAAGCTGTACGAGCGGGACCCCACAGGCTAGTGTCAGTCAGCTCACGAGCCCCGCATCGTTGACGGCAAGAGAGTTTTCATAGAGATGTTGATTCCCAGGACGAATTCGCTCAAGCCTTGGGAAGGCAATGTTGAACACAACTGGATTTTATCCCGTGGTTTCCAAGGTAATGATAACGAATATGCCCCACCGATCATCAATGATAGTCTTCGTCGTGTCTAGGTGTACGAAGTGTAGATACTGACATTGAGACGGGCGAAGTCCTTTCGAGTGGCGGAGCCTATACCATGTTGACCCGAAGTGTAAGGCTAGGCCAAATGCCTCCCTTTATCTGCCTCTAACAGCTACTCCATGAAATGACTCTTCTTGTAGCGGATGGGACTGATTCTCTCTACGGATTCAGTGCTCCAATTTGAAGGTCTTCCTGGAAGCGGCCCAAATGGAGACATGGAACTGCTTCCACGTCGACAGCGTCGATAAGGCCGATCAGGGCAACTACTTCTTGTCAGCATGTTACATTGCGGCACTCTTTAACATCAATGGGTACAAATTAGGACGTCACATGGCGGCTAGGTGGACTTCACGGCGGCTCGTCATTTTTTTAACATTTCCGAGGAGATCACTTCGCCTTCCGATATGACGCCCGGTTCCACAGCAGCTCCAAAGATGAATCGATAGGGGCATTGTCGCTATTTGATAATGGAGCCTACTCTTCGAAGGTCAAAACGCATTCATTCACACAAATCCGCATCGCCCAACTGAACTACAGTCTCCCTCTCCACGTTCGGTGCGCCAGATTGTCTTTCATCTCGGACTCAAGGAAACGCTTAACTCCTTCCAAACTGTAACATCTTTCATCCAGGGATAAGCTGGAGCGGTAACCGAGTTTGATCGAAGTGGATTTACCTTACTCCTCGGTCGTGGCCCTGGGCCCGGATTTAGAGCCAATTGCCGGATCACAACTGGAACTACTAGGTGGGGTGGAACACTAGCTAGGGTTTCGAGACTCCCCAATATTGGTCGGGGCAGCGAGGTGTGCCATCTGTGTCAGCCAGAGCCCCTCGGTAGAAATAGTGTCACCTTAAGACGCACCAAAGCCATTTCCTATCTCTACAGATAGCGGTCGGCTAAGCCAGCCAAGAGACACCATCGATGGTTCCACTTCCTTGACTAGGGGTAGTTGAGTAGTGATGACCCACTCTCTTTCAAACTCTCTTTCAGAAGCTACGGGTTTAATGGTGTCGGTGGAATGGCGGCGGTATCCTTTTGTTCCCACGTCACAAAATGCGCGCACAAGGAGGTGCTCGGACTGCCTAGGCAAAGGATGTTGGGTTACTTTGCCAGTGTCCAATATCTACTCGGCAGGAACGCATGTAGCCTATGCATGAAAAACAACTGATTTCTGCTTGCTGCCCCGTCCTAGCGGGCCCGGGAGCATTGACAATCGTGCCATGTCACGGTTGGTGATCCTCGAGTCTTGGTAGCAAAATGCAATTCCTTTACTAAGTTGTGTAACCACTGCCTGTGGGCTTACTTTTCTAGTCAATACGCGATGAACCGATCAATAAATGCATCCTCACTGCATCTCCTAGCCAATGAGTGTCAAACGGACTCTCTAAGATGCATCCGACGGCTGCAGTAAACGCGGCCCAGTACCACTTAATGCACGTCAGGCTCCGCCTCAGTGCCACGCCATTGAGCTTTCTCTAGTGTGAGACCGACAATTGCAGCGGGGCCTCAACCGCTTTCTCGGTAACGTTGATCATATTCGTTCCTTTTCTTATTGGTACTTGATTGGATGCGGGTCGAGTGGCACAGTGAGTGGCATCGTGCTTGCCACCAATAAGGATGTTTGCTTTTTTCTAGGTGGAAGCTCTTAAATCTACCATTATCTTCGCTTTCAGTACGGCTGTGATCAAACATCTAGGGTAGGGAGGAGCTAACTGTGAGAGCCAATCAGATAAAGCAAGGCTGTGGTAACCAGTGAGAGGTAACATCAATGTCAACCAGCTAGTGTGTGGGAGTACCGAGTCCCTCGGTTCGCTGGGAAGTCTGAAGCGGTGTCAACTGCCTCCGTCATCGGATCATCGCTTCAGACACGGCACACGGGTACTCTGCAGCTCTCCTCTCAAAGGACTTGGCTGCAACGTCCCGAGGGCGTAGCTAACCGCCACCGTTCAACCGATCCAGATATTCTGGCTCATCCGTCTCCATGCCACGACGATCCTTCCGCTCTGATCCATCCGAACTAGCAGGCGGGGCTAGGACCCCCTCCCAACCTCAAGACCAAGCTGCAGGCGGTCAAGTATCCAAAAGGGTTAATCCGGGAACCCGTGCGCGCGCCAAAGCCGAGGACAGCCACAATACCAGCACGAAGTTTGTGGGTGGCAAGTTGCAACATCCAAGATTCTAAGGCCTCTTTTCGCCGAATTTTTTTCCTGCAGGCAGGATGCAAGAGTGTACATCACTGGATAACCTACAAAAGTTCCGCTACGCTAGGTCTTAGTTAAACCGGAGAAAGTGGATGTGTCCCATTTATCCTGATAGGGAGATGATTGGCGTCATGCTGAAAGCCATGCACCTTTTCCAGGATGAGCGGGATAGAGATAAGCTAGTAACTTGTTGGGAGCACTCCCGCGTTCGCCCCAATATCATTGGCCTTTGGCTCACATTATGACGGAATACTCAAGGGGGGACGTACAATCTCGCTGTCTACAGGTGGTGTGGTATTATCTACGGAGTTAGAACTAAGATGGAAGAACTTTTCCTTGAATGCGCACAGAAATGCACGCTCACACATCCCCACTCTATCTTGGCTTCAAGCCAAGGTGAGTCGAAGCTGCTTGATACCAGGAAGTGACTATACGCCGGGCGCGGTGACGTAAACTCTCTACGCAAACGGGACGCCCATCTACTGCTCCATCCCAGACTGGAGATCGCTTTTCCAAGAATGAGGTTGTGCCTTCAGCTTTATCCTTCGTACCAAATGCCGAATAGTAAAGGCTTCGTTCAAATGCATCGTCTCTCCCTAAATCGTCCGCTTCATAGATTCTTTTAGCTAAGATCTTGAGAAAAATGTTTGAAAGGTAGGGAACAGTGAATGATTGAAGTAGTACCTCGAGAAATGGCCCTCTTAGCGAACGCCACTGCGGATGGGCTCTGCTCCGCCAAACGTTTGGCGAGCTCAATGGTGTGGTCAAGCACACTCCCCGGAGGAAAAAGCCCCGTGACAAGACCCAACGTGGCTGCATGTTCTGCACCGATGGGATCTCCAAAGAGAATCATTTCCATCGCCTAGGACACGATCAGTTCAAAATGTTCAGGATACGAGAAAGATACCAGCTATCTTACGCGAAATTTCCCAGCCACATTCGTCAACCGTTGAGTACCACCCGCGCCTGGGATCAATCCAATTTTCACTTCAGGAAACCCGAATTTTGCAGTGACCGAGGAGAGAATCATGTCGCACTTCAACAGTTAGCAAGTCATCCATCACCTAAAAAGTAGCACGAATCTAATCTCACCATCAGTGCGACTTCAAATCCTCCACCAAACTGTGAGGAAAGTAACTGTTAATGAACTGCTCTGTTTCGGAGACATTATCACTTTATCTGTGGGAGTAACAGTAACACTAACCGCCATTCCCTCTACCGCTGCTATTATGGGTATTTTAAGAGAGCTCAGACCGTGGCATAAATTCTGAAGATACCGTGATCTTTTTGCGCTTTTCTCATCCAAAACAGCGATGTCATTGATGTCGGCCCCAGCTATTCCACATTCAAGTTAGCCAACAAGCCAAAATCGGGACCACATAGTAGAATGCACTTGCCAGAGAAGACGGATCGTCCCCCGGTGAGGACAATAACTCTAACGTCCGGGTCCCTAGATGCCTTGGATAACTCATCGAGGAAACTTTCTATTAAAGCGTGAGAAAGGGCATTCCTTTTCTCCGGGCGATTGAAAGTTAAAACTCGAATGCTGGGTGTCGGCGCCGTAGCGACCACGAGGCAGGATTCGGCTTCTTGACGGTTATGCATGTTGAAGTGGTGTTCTGAGGCACAGAGTGTAATGGAGTGTAATGGATGAAAATTTGAAAATGAAAACAAACGAATTGGAGAATCCGGGGTATATCAATTATTTCATGGCAAAGAACGGTAGTGAATGGAAAATACAACTTTTAACAATCCTAGTTGAATATGTGAAGATGTCGTAGTTTCGCCGAGACACAGACCCAATAGATCAGCTGCTAGGCCTTGGTTTCTGACTGGTCAGCGGGAAAAAGCAACATAGGCTCGGTTACTTGTTACGAACGCAATTAGGGCGGGGGGACACATGGATCACAGCACGACTGCCGGTATACTCCATCCACTATAACAGAGAAGATGGCCCTGGAGGATGGCGGCACGTTCT
>JUDQ01000520.1:0-20201 GCA_000812075.1 Scedosporium aurantiacum
CCCCCCATCTTTGGGCTAATAAGACCCGTCATAAGATCTCCACGTCTCCGCGTTATGAATGTTCGAATGCATGAAATGGAACTACACGCGCTAATTATAGCGCAGTTTAATCGATGTAATGATAAACAAGGAGAATGTGGCAAACGACTTTCATGAGAGTCCCCGCCCCCTGTGTGAGAAAAGCAAGAAGCACGAAGTAATTGGCGAAGTAAGGAGAGTCTGTCCCTGCTTGGCAGAACGAGTCCAGCGGATCCACTTCACCAACCAGACGTTGGGGAGCACCACTGGCATCGCTGGGCTGACCTCGTACCGCATGTTCCAAGGAGGCGGTCTTCATGTCATTTTAGAATTTGGTGGCATGCCGAGGGTCTTCGGCGGGTTCCACGAGCCACGAGCCTCTCGTCGACTCATCACAACACCCCCTCCGAAGCAGATCGTGTTCCCACTCTGCCTTGGATGGAACATTTTTGATAGAATCTCCAAAGTGTCGTGCAGCTATTAGCTTGGGCGAAAGCGTATGACAACGTGCAGTAGATCAATTAGTTGCATTGGGTGTTTATACGGATAAAGCCTGAGATGCAGCCACGTCCAAAAAGGTATCGCGAGGGAGGGGGACTGCTCGACGTTTCCATAACTGCTTGAACGTGGTTCTTCTTTCTGTCCTTCAACCCCCTTTCGTAATTACTTCAAAAAGCATCCGATTAAGTTTAATAGTAAGGATTACGAAGTAAGACGAAGGGAGGCGTGGTCTCATGGCTAGCCGTCATTCACTCGTTGGGCAAGGGTTCCAGAGTAGACTTGGATCTAAACCTCACCGCCTGCGCTAATGGTACGAGCGGCACGATTCCTAACAATGCAGTCTACTACCAATAAGGCAACCAGTGCAGGACTACTCGAGCCTAGTTGCTCCGAAGGAAGCAACACGCAAGGCAGGGCGAGGATGTCGTGGGAAATCGGCGATGGTGAGTGCTTGATCTAAGAACGCGGTATGGTAGCATCCCACCTCCATTACCTAGTCGAGAATATCAAGCCAAGAACTTGAAACCGAAGAAACTGGATTCGGGTTCGCTGGAGCCGTCGTTTGGCCTTCGCCAGGCAATGTTCCGGACCTTCCATCCAACGTGCGGCGGTCCCTCGGGACTTGGACACATCAGGCCGCGCCGTTCCCACCTCCCATCTCTCACCTCCCACTACCACCCCTCCGCAGCACCAGGGTGCCGAGTCCTCAGCAAATTGCTTGTTTCCCAACGTCGAATTACCTGTCGTCTATTGTCAGTCTTGTGATCTCTTTCTCTCGGATTTGATGAGCCATTATTGTTTTGCTTCTGCCGTGGGACGTGATTCTCGGCAGTCTGTGCACTAGTACGGAGCAAAAGTACGGAGCATTCACTCAGTTGGTGATTAGTCGGTTTCCACTTGCCATTTGCCTTGCCCCATAGAACCCGTGGAAGATCTTGACGAAGGAGATGATTCGGCGTGGAGACTTGGAGGATCCATCAATGTATCCACGTATCCACGCCCAGGCACACCAAGGCATACCAAGACACACCCACTCAGGAGGAGTCCAATCAATACCACTTCTCGGAGTAGCATCGTCACGCTACACACTGCGACCATCTTCCTTTTCCCTTTCAAAGTCGGGAGAGCACGAAGAATACTACGTAGTTTACTTCGTAGATTAGGAATCCTTGGGAAGGGCAGCAAGACACTAGCGCGGCCAATCTTAGGACCTAAATACCGCTGGTCCTTTGATTCACGTCACAATTGCCCCACGCCCAGACTGACATTGTCCAGACTTGGACGGGATTGAATTACCGTGGTTTCCGGCTGACCTCTAACCGCTGACTTCCGCCTTCCATACGCTCTCTGACTCCCTCTCATGACCACCACTTTCTCGGTGCCTTCCACGTCCTCGTGCATTCATTGTACCTTTGTAGAGTAGTAGCCGATGTTGAAGAGCCGGAACCCCATGGTCAGCGTCGTAAAAAGTTACGAGTATGTGTGGAGGATGGGTCTATCCTGTCCTACTTCGTAGACAGAGAAACACCCTAATTCGATACTCACTCCCAAAGGCAAACTCTAGTCCTTAAACCTGTACTGTTTCTGGCTAGCCTGTCTAGGAGCATCGCACTGAAGAGAAGGAAACAGTGAAGATTAGCTAGTGAGTGCAATTGACGATGGATCCCGCCAGCTCTCCTCGACAAACCATGATAAGACCATACGGCATCAGAAGGGATCGTCTCGCTTGCTAGCTTCGCGGTATACAACACCTATAATCACTGTTTCGGCCCAATGCAAACACGTCGTCCTCGAAGCGTGTTTCTGTTTCTCACTTCGTAACTTCCTGTCCATTGCAACATTGGAACTCTCCCGAAACCTAGACGGGAATTTTGAGTGTGGTACACGCAACACTAGTGATGCGTACCTCTTGTCATCTCCTAATACTTCGTAGCTGTTTTGACTCCGCCCTGCTCCGTACGACAGACCCTTGTTAGTGGCAGCCAGTCCAGCCTGCCACTGCCGTCGTGCATCGACCATGTCGTGCGATTTCATATATCGTGCGATGTCCCTCTGACCCGAGCTCGGTTCGATTGTTTGGCAGGAGCCTTGGCATTTCTGGAACGAACGAAGAAGCTTCATTCGTTCCGACAAGGCCTCCCCGACTTGAGCTCTTGTTTCCCCGTCACCAGTCGTCAGGCGTCCGCGCAAGCTCAGCTCAAGCCTAGTGTTAGCCCCAAAGCATCCCTTCGAAGCGCCCTCCCAGACTTCGCCACAAAATTTGGGGACCCATATGATCCATATCTGGGAACTACACAACTTCGTACGCTGCACTACATTACACTAGAAGACTAGAAGTCACCATACGTGCAAACGACAGCCACACCAGAAGCACGCTTTTTTTCTAGGGCGCTAGGCGGATTCCACGGTTCTCCACCAACGAATGGGTATTCGCAACAGCGTGGGTTCCCTTCCCCATATCGCTGGCGAGTTTACGTCAATCTACTTGGGATTTCTGCCAGGGCGGAACACACAGCGCAGCACAGACTAAAGACGTTCAGCCCGCAGTTCTACGGTTTCTCGGCAGGCGTTGACACCCACCAGACTAAAGGAGCCAGACATCTCGGTGAGCTGTTTGCCAGCCCGACCCTCGCCATTTCCGCCCCTCTGCGGCGCCAGCGATCGCGGGGCTACTTTCCGCGATACGTACCAAGGCCAGCTGTACACGACGAAGTGATACCTCGTGCTGTACTGTTTGAACTTGTTCTCGTTGAACAATAGTCTGGTTTGTCACTTTGGGAGGCGGCATTATTAATCGCCGTGACCATTGGTAACTGGATCTCCAATTCAGTACAAATAGACAAGTAATACTCCCCGAGGCAAAACCATCGGTCCACCGAGTTAGCACCGGTGTACGTGAGTACTGGTACCCGCCGTCTTTTTACGAGCCAAGAAAACGACGCCCGCCAGTGTACAAAGTACTAAAAGTACTAAGCTGGGCAGCCCATAATATTATTCACATTGTACATTGTGGTGCATTTGATTGATGCTAGCCTGTGGAACCCATCCTCTCGCCCCTGCCTAAGGTCAAGCATTCACACTAAGTTCTAGCACACTTACTACTTCGTACACTCCACTAATACTTCGTACACTGGTTGGGCCGGCGCCAAACTTGGTCGCGTCGGGCGAAGGCTTGGACGACTTGGAGGACAGCAATTGTATTAGCACTGGGGACCCTGTTTCCATCTGGTATTAAGTCAATTTAATCGTAATCCAAGGGGTACTGGTACCATCCGAAGTACCTCAGTATAATTGTACACCACAAGTTCATTCAAAGTGTGCGAAGTAGTCACAACCTTGAGTTGTTTCCGCCGCCTGCTAGCGGACTTGGGCGGTCGAGCCGAGAACCCTTGTTCAAACCGGACAGACATGCCGCAGGCGGAAGGCGACCACCAGTACTTCGTACCAGGAGCAAGGGCAAGAGCAGTGTCAGCGCCAGTGCCGCCGAGTCCACCACCAGTCACCAGTCATCAGTGCCACGACCACTGCTGGCTGCCACTGCTGCCACTGCTGCCACTGCCAGAGCCTGGCACTGGCACAGACACAGTTCCCGGCGTCGCTAAATTCAAATTCAAAACCAAAACCAAAACCAGCACGAGTCGCACCAGCGGTCCAAGTCATCAACCTCGCCTGCTGCTGCTCCACCGTCATGGTCCGCCCCTCCACTTTGACCTTGACCTCTACATCTACAAAGTAATACTTGTACATCCACCTCCGCCTCCTACTACATTTACCTCGTTTACCGCCATCCCCCTGCCCACTTCAGGTCTCAGCATTTCTAGCCCATTTAACCCGGCCGCATCTGATAATTATTCGCATAACTCGAATTATCGTGCATCTGCACAAGTCGCCTGCTTTTCTCCCAACGACGACATCGACAACCCTCTCGCGACATCCACGACTACATCATTCCTTGCCCGCATCCAGCCTGTCGGGCCCTTCACCGTCTCTCCCGCCTTGTCCCATCCGCCTCCGCCACTTGCCTGAGTCGCCTGAATCTGCCATCGCGACCCCAGATTCACATTCTCCTCCCCCAACCCTCAACTCCTCCCGATACTTTCCCTGGCCAGCGACACCGCATCTTCCTTGCCGGTGCATCGACATCTCAGCCTGTAGACATCGCCACTGCCTCGTCGTCGCGGAACTCGCTTCACGCCGACGATCGAATTTACGATAAGGACTTGTGCGTCATCGACGACGACGCCATCCGCCAAGACCATTGTCTCATGGTCGATATGACCACCGGTCCTTTTCTCGACTCGGCCGCGGGCCGCACTCGCAAAGACTCCTTTGTGAGCGCGGGTCCCAAGCCCATTTCCATGACCAATCCGAACCGCGACCAAGCTCGTCAACGCCGAGAGTCTCTTGCTGGAAGTTTAATGGGGAGGAGCTTCGGCGGCATGTCCGTCGGAAGCTTTGTTCGAGATGAGTATGTTCCGTTCTTCCTTCGTCACTCGCTTCTGCTTCGCCCGTAGCCACGTACTTCCAAATACTGGCCCCCTCTCATGTTACTGCTCCTCCCCCGAGGGTTCGCTGGCCATTGAGGTCATGCTCTGAGAGAACCCTCGTAATTATAATATTCCCCTGCCTCGCTCTCTATTCTGCCCCTGCGAAGCGTAGCAGTTTGTCATTTGTGGCGCCACTTGTCGTTCCTCTCTATCAATATTTACCCGCGATCACTAACCCATCCGTTGTAACTGTAGCATCCTCATGGCCGGCACCTCGCCTTACGGTTACCAGCAGTCCCCTTCCTTCCAGTCGTCGTCTTACCTTCCCAAGCTAGAGGCAAACTTTATGCGGGACTTCACCTGCTGCAACAAGACTCTCCCAAACCTCCACGACTTATTACAGCATTACGAGGAAGCCCACGCTCAGGAACCGAACCATCCGTCTGCAAAAACTCCTAACCTCCTCCAGTACGCCCCAGTCACAGGCTATGCGGCCCCCAATAACTTTGGCCAGCCGTCGATAGCATCGCCTCTTGGCACACCCGCTTCCCTTGCACAACAGGCTCGCCAGCCCTTGAACTTGGGCGGTACTATGCCGACTGCAGGTCTCCAGATTTCACAACATGGTCTCTCCAGCGTGAATGCGCAGTCTTCGCACCTCAACGACGACATGGACACCGTTGGCGACATGGAAATGGACGATGCCGTTGGTCCCCTCGAGATGGACGACAGCCAGCAGCGCATGCAACAGACTCGGCAGCTTTTCGGCCAAACCGGGCGGCCTCAACTGAATATCAATGCCTCGGGCTTCACTCAGGCCCTGCGGACTTCTCAACCCACGACTCCAGCCGCCGCAAGCTTTGGATTCCAGCATAACCCGACGGTGTCCTCGGTCAACACCCCTACGCTTACAACTCAGCAAGGCATCCCCTCAAGGAACACGCCATACAACCAGTCCCCGACGGTAGAAGGCGACGACCTAAGTTTGCAGCTTGGTGGCAACATCAACCTTAACAATAACGACTTTGGCCTCGGCAACGGAGGAACGAACACTACTACTAATGATTCGGCATTCTGCATCAATGATCCCGGCAAGAGTCTCTTCAGCCCGAACGGCGCGGCGACTAACCACCAGCGGGCGCTCCAGCAGCAACTCGCTCAGCTCGTCTTGGAGCAGAACCATCCTTTGACCAACAAGGAGCTGATTGAGAGATTTGGTCCCCTCCTTATGCAGCAGGAAGAAGCGAAGCCCTTCCGATGCCCTGTCATCGGCTGCGAGAAGGCTTACAAGAATCAGAACGGTCTCAAGTAAGTCAATTATTTGTTTGTGGGCCGGCGAGGGCAAGTCTGCGTCTTTGTGGTATAAGCGCTCACAAAGATTCTTTAGATATCACAAAGCCCATGGACATGCGAACCAGCAATTGCACGAGAACGAAGACGGCACATTCTCCATTGTCGACCCAGACACGTGTATACCATACCCGGGTACTCTTGGCATGGAGAAAGAGAAGCCCTACTCGTGTGAGGTCTGCAACAAGCGCTACAAGAACCTCAACGGCCTCAAATATGTAAGTTACCACAGTGTGCATTTCCATGCATTTGAACCGCATTTGGACCTCGGTCTTTCTGACGTATGGGATGCAGCATAAAAATCACTCCCTGTACTGCAACCCGGAGCTGTCCTCGCAACTCCTTGCTGCTCATCTTCAGCAGATGCCCGAGCTAGCGGCAACGTTGCAGTCTCCATCGCCGGCACCTCGTCAATAGCCACATGCAACGGCTACGGATGGGGATAATCACTCACCCTCCCCCGTCGCTCGCCCCATTTCCACGCATTTTTAATTATCGAGTATCGATGCATGCGTATATCCTCCCTGCTCACCCAAAGCCTGGGGCACTACTCGGCCGCAATATTGGCGGGCGGCGGATATCGACCATGGTATTGACTACCATCATAGCGGTGCCGGCAGCGCCAACAATTCAGTATTGGAACTTGAAGCATCATCTGGCGCATACCCTGTTTTCTTTTCTTTTGTCACTCCCCCTAAAAGTTTGGTTTTTATTTGATGACGGGCACGGCCTTCAGGCGGAAAGTTTGAGTTCACTGTTCATTGAGCGCAAGCCCTCCTCTTAATACCTCATTATACCCCCTCCACCCCCCCTTTCATAGACAGGATTTGGCACAACCTCTCAGAACACAACACGCAGCTTCGTTGTCCCTTTTCTCCCTTTTCTTTCTTATATCGCCTAGACCACTCTCCACACCCATGACTGCATCTTGATTTTTCGGCACCTTCTTTAGGTACCTTGTTTTAAGTGTCCCTCTGTCTCCTCTTTCTATTTTATTTTATTTATTCCATTATTTTTGGTTCCTTTTCATGCAAGAAAAAAAAGGGTGGTAGAAACCCCCTTGTTTTACGAAGAAGTGAGGAAAAACAGAAAGCGGACGGCGCGAGAAAACTGATGGAAAACGTGTTTTACAAAAAATGAAGAATGGAAAAACAAAAAACGGCATTAGAAAAACGCAGCAGCAACACGCAGAGTCACGGCCTTTGTTTTTGGAGATGATCTTGCTTTCTTTTCTTCTTTTTTTCCCCCTTGTCTGGAGGTGGGAGGTGGTCTCTCTCTTTTTAGTTTTGGCTTTTGTTTCCTCTTTCCATGTATACCATATTTCTATTCTATATTCTCGTTTGCTAAACCTTCTCGGAGGAAAAATCGAGCTGGCGCCGACCTTTTTTTTTCTCTGGGACCTTTCTCTTTTCTTTCCGCGGGCGAAGGAGGGGCGACCTTTTGTCTAGAAACAGTGGAGAGAGAGGTTTCTCTTTGCTTTTCTTGCTTTTTTCTCTCGTTCTTTTTGGGTTTTCTAGATGGTTGTGGGTTAATTGATCGAGCTCGAGCTTCTTAAATTGGATAACATGGAATCACAAATGCTCTTCCTCTTTTATTTTGAAGGAGAGAGAACGCTATATTTCACTCTTGAAGACGTCTACTCTCGTCCCTTTTTGGTGCTAGTCTATCCAGTTCGAGCGTTCTCCGAGCGGGAATATTTCCGTAGGCCTGGCGGAAACCTCGATTTGAAACCCCTGTCTAGCATGCGTGGGGTATAAAAGAAGGAGAGGCACAAGGAAGACGGTGACGACAGTTGGCTTGTCCCCTTACATGGGCATGGGGGTTTATGCAAGTCTCGTCTGATGTCGTTGAATTGACTACAACTCCTTCGATACGAAGTTGGCCTTCCGAAACGACATGAGTTAAAAATAGACGTTCAAGGCGAATCAACGAGTCCTCAGTTCTAGAATATCTATTGAGCAAAAAATAAAAAGAAAAAAAGGAAAGGGGAAAAAAGCAAGTTATGATACATGACTGACGAACCGTCAAGACAAGGGCGACGCAGCGAAGGAAAGACAAACATCAGAGAGCCAGGACTTCGTTAATACATACACACATGCACGATTGCTTCGTTTGTAAAAAAAAAAAAAAAAAAAGAGAGAAGAGGAAAACATAAGAAAAAACGAAAAGAATAATAACCACTAGAACTTCCCTACTGCCGACTCCGTTTTGCCTGTCCCTTCGTTTCTGATGTTCGTGTAAATTCATGCGTTTCGATAAATTCATGGCGTCTCGGCTGTGCGTGAAAAGTCTTCTCCAAGGCTGGGCAAGTGGGAGATATTTGGAAAGTAAGTCAAAAAGTGCATATCAGGTGTAAGAGGTATGAAAGCCAGAAAAAGAGAGTGTGTAGAGTGTGTGTGTTTGTATGTGTGTGCGTGAGAGAGTCTGCAGTAACTTGAGTAGGTGTGGGAAAGTGAGAAACTGTGGGGTAGGGGGTTGTTGGTTGGGGTATCATGATCGTTCTCCGATCTTTAGCATCAATTCATCTCCATGCCATCATCATCTTCCAACTCCGACTCCATTAATTGGGTCTGTTGACTACTCACACTCGCCTTACGAGCCCGCAGGGAGTTGGGATCACCGAACCCGGCGCCTTTCAGACCTTCGACAAACTCGAGCTCCTCGCCCCCGACCACACGGCCCTCCATGTCGACTTCTTGCGAGAGCTCGACAAGGGCCGTTCTGGGAAGATGGAGAAAACCTGTGGTGCGGACGATACGGCCCCAATGAGTCAGACAGAATGATGCTGCGCGCTTCCGCAGCCACTCCTCGTTCGCAAGCCCCGCACAATACCAGGTGACACAGGCGTGATCCACGTCTAGCTCCTTGGACAGGCGATTCACACAGAGCAAACGCAGGTGAGGGATTCCATAAATGTTGGACATCACTAGCAGTCCGGCTACATCTGAGAGGTTCGTAACGGCTCCGCTTTCCTCATCCGTGGTACCGTGAATGCTGTCCGTGTATAAGTAAAGAATGAACGCCTTTACTACGCTGTAAGGTTCGGGGATGTGCATCTTCTTCGTATGGAACTCGGCCATTTGGGAATTGTATAATCGGGCGAAATGGGGCCAGCGGGCTTGAAGGATTAATTTATGAACGTATATGGGTTCCGACGTAGGCGCGTCTGGTGAAAGCCAGTTCTCGTCAGAGCAGACATCGCCTGCGCGAGCGAGGCTTGTCGAGAATATATCGTGCTCCCGGATATCGCCAGCGAGCGCTGTTATGACGAAATCTGTACCGCTGCCACTCTCTGGGGGTTGGTTGAAAAGCTTGGCAAGATCTGCGCCAAGTCCACGAGAAGGTTGATCTACAACTCGCGTAACAGAGCGCCTCGCCTCGTTTCTAGGATCCGGAGTAGCACTATTTCCCAAGAAGCCGTAGCGACGAAGATCGATTTCCATAATATCACTATTGGTTGTTGAATCTACGTGTTAGCAATCTGCGATGGCCACCAAGCCTCGTCCAAGTGTCGATGGAAGGGGCCTTACCTCAGATACTCCTCGTACCCATTAGGTCCAAGGTCATTTAGAGCTGGTTCCGTAGGGCAGCCAAGGAGCCAAGCTTTGGTACCTTCCTCATTCATAGTGCAATAATGCCACCTATAGCCCGTCTTGAAAACCTCTTGACCCTCAGCAAGCTTCTGCCAGCGGAGGGTGCCGAGGTCCAACGCAGACAAAGAACAGAGGTTGGACGTAATTGTAGCAGCTGGTGTCTGAAAATCGAGCAAAGTTCCCGATGAGTAGACATGGAAGTGATAGCCTTGGCCCTGCGATGGTATATTCGCACCAGAGATGAACTTGAGAGACGATATAGCCCCAGGCGCCATGGGTGAGTAGGATTGTAGCTGGAATGAAGGAGGGTTGACCTGTGCAGTCCGGGAGTTGGCAGCATAACCAGAAGTTCCAACAACAGCTGGTTGCGAATACGGCGTTCGTGGAGATCCAATAACCCGACTTGAGACAGAATGCCGGTCAAAAGTCCCAATTTGAGGCGAGGACTCAAATGCTGGGTTCCCTTTCAAATCGAGCCAGTACAGTTCGCCAACTTTATCCATGTCTTGACTTAGCCCCCCGAAGATCCATACCCTCTCGCCCCAGATGTAAGCGGAATGATCGAATCTTGCCACAAATCTCCAAGAACGAGACCACGTAAAGGTCTTGAGATCAAGGAAGCAGATATCATCAAGAACATAGTTATCGCGGCCGGTTATACCACCAATGACAAAGAGCTTGTCCTCATGAAGGACAGCAGCATGGCGTGCGCGGCCCTTGGGAATATGACCAAAAACTTGAGGCTTTGTCCAGTGCGCGGTCTCGAGGTCGAAAATTATAAGGTCCGAGAGGTAGGCACGGTGCTCGTTCTCGCCGCCGAATACAAGGAGTTTGTTGCCTTGGTACAACGTTGCAGTATGTCCTGAACAACATCTCGGTGTTAGTGCAAGTCCAACAGAAGCGTGGTAAAAATGAGATAGCTGATAAGTGCGAAAGAAAGGAGCAGTTCGACTTACCCATGCGGACGCCCGGAATATCACCAAAGTTAGGAACAAGACTCCATTGATTGGTGGTAAGGTCGAGTCGCAAGACATGGTTGTAAACCTCGTCGGTATACTGATCGAATCCTCCAAAGGCGTAAATCTGATTGTTGCCGCAGTGTGTGACCGACGCATTGACTAGGCACGCCGGGCGATTGCCCAAAGTACGAGTCACTCGGGGCCTGTAGCCATCCGTGATGCCCAGCTTCTTCAGGGGCGAGTTCGGCATGATGTAAGTGTTGTTCGACGCTACGGAATTCGGTGTTCCGCTGCTGTTGGTAACGGCACTAGACGCAACAACGAGCTCGTTCCCGGTCGAGACAGAGGAGCCGGGATGTGAACTCTGGGAGGCAAGGGAGGAAATTCCGAAAAGGGACGCACTCGGTCCAGGGGTCGATGGCTCGGCCATGGTACCAGCTAACACCACAGTCAAGCTGGTATGCGTTATACTAGAATCATATTCCGGACGCCGTCGCGAAAGAGCTCGAATGCCGACCTAGAATTGGGTCCTAGTGTTTGAAAGGCGGAGAGGAAGAAGACGGAAATTTGTGTGGAGTAAAAGTCAATGTCATGCAACGCAGGCTCAGCCCGCCGTTTGAGACCATGCAGTGACTGACCACTGGCATGCGCAAAGGACATGACAATGGGATGGAGGCAGGGACGACTAAGCCTCATGGATTTGCACAGGGAGCGAAAGTGGCGTTTAAAGTTGCAGGAAAGAAGTGTTTTGAATGCGCTTATTGGCTCCTTCCCCCTGTTCTGTGCGGGTCTCAGAAAAAGTAAGGAGCAGAATCCGAAAATTAGCCGGCATTGCACGTGAGATGATCTCGAGGAGCAACCAACGTCTCTCGGTTGCTGGGTTAGCTATGGTGGGGCATCAAAGTAAATAAAAGGAGCTGGAAGCTCCCGAGCTATTCAACCTCACTCTCTTCCTTTCTCCATCAGAACACTCTACATCCCGCTTCCTCTTACATATCCTTCACTTCCTGCTCTTCCCTAAGCTTGAAGCTTAACATACATTTCAAATCGAAAAAAAAAAAAAACAAGTCTTTGACAGAACGCTTAGAAAGTCCATTAGATCTCTCCGCTGCTCGCCGGCCGTTTGATCGCCCCACCGACTTCGAGGTCATTCTGCGCGAAGACACCTCTTCGACATATCGAACAGAAATTGACGACCACAGATACTAACCCAGAATAACTTCCAGGAACCATTAACTTGAGTCTCTTGGAGCTCGTTCGATACTTCGGAGCTCTCAACCTCAATACACACACAACTGTCATCGGCCCATAGAGACGATTGACTTACACAACCCATTGGAGATACCTACCCAGCGATACCGCGTCAGTTTATCAAAATGGCTACTGCAGCTATCTCGACCCCAGTCAAGTCCCACGCTGGACTCTTTTCTTCCCGCACCGCTGGCGGACGCATGCCTCTCACGCCGTCCCCTCGGCAACGATCTTCCGCAGCCATCGACTCCTCCCCCTTCACCCCCGATAAGCAATCCAAGTCTATCTACAATGGCAACCTCGCGTCTCATTTCGCGAGGTCCAGCACCCATCGCGACTCGCCCAAGTCCAACATTGCTAGGGGGGTTAGCACTCCTCGCAAGGCTCTCGAGCTCGGCGTGTCTGATTTCGCCTTGACCGGAACAGGACTCGCCAAAACCCCTTCCAGTGCTAAGTCCAAGAAGGGAAGCCTAAGGCACAAGGCGAACAAGACGACCTTGACCTATGCTGCCGACAGGTTTATCCCCAACCGCGGTGCCAGCTCGGCGATCGCCAACGTTGGCTCTAGCAAGCTCGACTTCGGCGAGAACAAGCGCTCCAAGAGCAATGGCAGCGAGGGTTCGTCCGTCCTCGCTTCTGCCACAGACGATGCCATCTCGGCTCTTGAGGGCCTCACCATCAACGATGATGAGACCACCAACTACTCCCGCCCTTCTCCCAACACCGTTGCCTACCAAGATTCCCTAGCCAACGCGTGCGGTGTGAACCTCAACACCCGCATTCTCCAATTCAAGCCCGCCCCCCCTGAATCCTCTAAATCCATCGACCTTCGCCAGCAATACAACCGTCCCCTTAAGCCCGCCAGCAGCTCTGCTCAGCTGAGGCGGCGCATTGCCACTGCTCCCGAGCGTGTCCTTGACGCCCCCGGTCTCATTGATGACTACTACCTCAACCTCCTCGACTGGAGCTCGGGCAATCAGGTTGCTATTGGTCTTGAGCGCAACGTCTACGTTTGGTCGGCCGATGAGGGTAGCGTCAGCTGCCTACTTGAAACCAGCCCTGATACCTACATTAGCAGTGTCAAATGGTCCGGGGATGGCGCCTATGTTGGCGTCGGTCTTGGAACCGGCGAGGTGCAGATCTGGGATGTCGCTGAGGGTATCAAGGTCCGAAGCATGTTTGGCCACGACACTCGTGTTGGTGTCATGGGCTGGAACAAGCACATCCTGTCCACTGGCGCCCGAAGCGGTCTTGTTTTCAACCACGACGTCCGCATTGCCGAGCACAAGGTTGCCGAGCTGGTTTCCCACACCTCTGAAGTCTGCGGTCTCGAGTGGAGGTCCGATGGTGCTCAGCTCGCTACTGGCGGCAATGACAACCTCGTCTCCATCTGGGATGCTCGGTCCTTGGCTGTGCCCAAGTTCACCAAGACCAACCACAAGGCTGCCGTCAAGGCTTTGGCCTGGTGCCCATGGAACATGAACCTTCTTGCCACTGGTGGTGGCTCATACGATCGCCACATTCACTTCTGGAACTCGACCTCGGGTGCCCGCGTCAACAGCATCGACACTGGTTCGCAAGTTACTAGTTTACGATGGAGCCCCCACTACAGGGAGATTGTTAGCTCGAGCGGCTTCCCCGACAACTCTCTCAGCATCTGGAGCTATCCCACCCTGGTGCGCAACGTCGAGATCCCCGCCCACGAGAGTCGAGTCCTTCACAGCTGCCTCAGCCCCGATGGCCAGATGCTCGCCACTGCTGGTAAGTT
Organism: Scedosporium aurantiacum; assembly: GCA_000812075.1. NCBI lineage: Eukaryota > Fungi > Ascomycota > Sordariomycetes > Microascales > Microascaceae > Scedosporium > Scedosporium aurantiacum. The sequence goes on from JUDQ01000520.1 coordinate 13,928, forward strand.
TAGATCCAACTTTATCATTTTGTTTTATAAAATCTTCAAAGAATATATAAATTAACGGAAATATTAGCTGCGGACGAGAGCTTGAAATTCTGGAAGATCTTCGAGAAGAAGGCCGGCGCTTCCTCCAGCTCTTCCTCCAGCGGATCCAGTGGCAAGGGCGAGATGACCAAGCAAATGTCAATCCGATAAACTCCACGATCATCAATCCATGATCACGTCCGGTAGGTATATATCTCTTATTAAGGTACGGACAAATGGGATACCGGTCAGGGCAACGGTCGGGTTTTGATCTTCAGCGAGGCGTTGAGGAGTTCTTCCCGGCAAAGTCCAGAGCGCAATGAGGACAGGGAACATTGTTTTGTTTTGTTTTCCCCCTCTAGGATCGGGTTCTAGACAACAAACACAATGGATTAGTTTGGTCATGAGTTTATGAGTATGATATCCAGGACAGGACCTATTAGGTTGTGCCAGCATCGATGATAGCATATAGTTCACACCCCAATGGAATGGGATTAATTAATACATACATGCATGGCCTTGATGGCCCACGCCGTGAACTTATTTTGAATTATCCTTGCCCACTCTTTATGTCACCAGAGGCTGTGTGCTCTTTTCGATCGGTACATCGAGTGCTGTAGAATAATTATCGTCAAATTCTGATAATTTGGTTGAACAATATGTACAAAGTAACACTTGAAGCAGGATTGATGTTGACTTGAAAATCGAATCAGCACAACCTTTGAGCAGGGAAGGATCAATGATGTCGATCGCTCCTGAGAGTTTAGCGTGGGAGTCTGGCTCACTCTGGGCAGGTGGCCCTTAGATGACTAATCGAGCGCGGTTGCTCCAAGGTGATAGCCTTGTCGAAATCCAACAGACCCAACGAACTCTCCCCACTACATACTCAGAGGGCCAAACTCCACCATATCCCCCCCAAGCTGCTCATAATACGTCAAGACACTCCCTAATTCTAAAGCAGTCGCAAACCCCATTCTAGAGTCCCTGCATTCCACCCAAGGACACCACGATAGAAAAAGAAAAGAAAACAAGAGCAGGGTTCAATCCAGCCACGGACGTGTGTGGCTTGGAAGCTCTCGATCTGGTAACCTGGAGATAGTAACAGACAAACCGCAGCACATTCCTCGACTGAACGCTTGTGCGCCAGCGACGACAGCATTCCAAGACCAAACATTTTCTCGCCTTAAACTCGCATCCTGATCCTTCTTACCTACTTTCCCACTTACCGCCTGACGACACCTCGCGCCGCCTAAATAATCCACGTCCCGCCACCCCATCTTCATCAGAATCCATCAAATCGAGCGTCGCAATGTCGAATGCAGTGGTTGGAACCGTTTACGACCAAATAATCAAGGAAGTCATTGAGAGTTCTCGAGTTGATTTCGAGGAGGGTGGCGTTGACGAGTCCGTCTTGGACGAGCTCCGAGAAGTAGGTACTATTTCGTTAGTTTTCTTTCCCTTTTAGTCTTCAGGAATGCGGCCATGCGCCTGTGCCATCGCCTGGCCCAAACGGAGTTTCCTCTTGGAAAGTGAGAATATTGTCTTGGGGTCGAGATATATGCGTGAGTGCGATCGCTTTGCAGCTCGAAAGTCAAATGTGGTGGTGAGGGCCGTCATTGCTGAGCCATCCTGAGCGGGTCGAGGACCACAGGAATTAGGGAGACAAGGGGCCTGAGGGGGGCGACCCAGCATTATTTGGGTCTTTTTAAGCGCAATTCCCCCTCGCCCCTCCTTGGCCCGGGTGCTGCCTGTTTCCACCCTCCCCGCGTTTTATTGGTTCGCTTATTATGCCGCTTGCGGAACACACGTTTTCGTCCTCAGGCTCTTACCCTCACTCTTAGACATCAAGCTTCTGTGCCTCGACAAGAGGACGACTGTATCGTTTTGAATACTCTCGATGATCTTCTAGGTATACTAATCATGATCCATGAATTCATAGGGCTGGCAGAAGAAGCTTTCTCAATTAAGAGTTGCGGAATTCCCTTGGGATCCCAAGCCCGATGCCGTTGTCCCCCCTCCAACTGCCGTCCCCAATGTTGGCAATGTCGCCTTTGCTCAACAACAGCTGAGCCCTCAGCCTGGCGCTCAAGCCTTACCCCTTCCTGTTATGCCCGCTATGGCGAATGGACAGCCGCTTCAAGGCGATGTCAAGATGGAGCCAGACATCAAGCAGGAGCCTGGTCTGCACCCTAACATTGTCCCCGGCATCCCCACGGATTCCCGAAGCGTCGCTGCTGCCCGTGCGTCCCAAGCCCTCCAGAAGAACTACGGAAATAGGGCTACTAGTTCTATCAATGCCATCCAGGCTGGGATGACGGCGCAGACTCAGGGCCTCAATGGCCACAATACCAATCCCCAGGGCTATCCGCAGGGTCAACAGAACCCGCCCGGTCATCTGCCAATGCCCCAAATGCCCCAAACTGACGGAGCCGACGAGCCTCGAGCTGAAGGCGTCTTGATGAACCGGAATGCTGACGGCGAAATGGTCGAGATGGGTCGCTTCGATATCGACCGTATGCTCCATGAGCAGATTCTCGCCAAGGCCAAGAGCATGGAAGGTGGAGGCTTCATGGTCCCCCTTTCAGAGGCAGTCAAGCACCCATCCAAGGCTAGAAAGCAGAAGAAGGCAGATATTGCCCAGGTTGATGGTGGAGAGGATGAGGATGACGAAGATGCGATAAACTCGGATCTCGACGACACAGACGATGACCGCGAGGATTCGGAAGTGGATGATGAAGGCCTTAGTCATATGATGCTCTGTATGTACGACAAGGTACAGCGAGTCAGAAATAAGTGGTACGTTTTCACTTCCTTGACCATGCTTGAGTTGATTGAGCTTCATGTGCTAATGGTTCATGTAGGAAGTGTACTCTCAAGGATGGTGTGCTCACAGTCAACGGCAAGGAATACCTTTTCCACAAGGCCACCGGCGAATATGAGTGGTAGACACAGATGGATGCAATCCATGTCTGATCATTAAGAGCTCTGTCCCCGTCGGTGGGCACTTGGACAGGCAAGAGCGCACTCTTCTACCGTCGTCTTTTTCTTCTCGGGTTTTCTTTTCCCCCTTATTTGAAACGGGTATGGTCTTCTCTACGGGTTACACAAAAAAAAAAGGGTCGATGTATCCACGGGTTCGGCTCTATGCCGGCCAAGAAAGCGAAGGGAACGGATCTTTCTTTTTAGTTTTTTTGCGGGCAACTGTCGCCTGCGTTCTCTCGCCAATCTCATCAGCTCGGGGTGACAGAGGGAGGTGTGGCCACACTGGGCGTGCTGTCCGTCGATGGGCCTGAGGGACCCGAGACTGGGAAGAAGCATTGGGAGGAAGCATGTATGATATAACGAACACAACCAATGAATAGAACGGCAATTCGCGTTAGCAGATCTGCTACGTAGTACCTAGTAGCCTGACATATGCAACATGGCCCATGATTAGCGTTGCCAAAAAAAAGAAAATCGCTCTTTACGTTCCCATCCTTGTGGCTTCATTCCTCTAAGAAAGGACAGCGTGAACGACCGCGGCATGGGTTTTGTCTTTTTTTTTTTTTTCCCTCGCGTAAAAGATGGAGGCTCACTTCGAGGCATGGCACTAGGAGCGGAGTGTCTGGTCCGCCCTCGGTGCGACTCGGGCATCGCCAGTTTCCAAGGTCCTTCAAGTTGGACCTGACAGATGGACCGATCCCACCTGTACGTCGCGTGTACGAAGCAGGAGTCTAGGCCAGGCCGGCGTGTTATGAGGATTAATTTTTTCGGTAAAACGTAGCAAATGAGGAGAGGCACCTGACCCAAGGCTCCCGCACCTAACACGACTTCGTATGCAAGGAGGGAATGACCGCATCCACCTCTGCCGAGTCTCCTGGCCGGGCCTCGCCCCTTTTCATCAACGTCCCCGATCTTCTCTCCCCGGCTTAGATTGGAATCCTGGCAAACCCCCCATTTCCTTCATTCTTCCTGAGGGGGGTGTGAAGGCTCAGTTTACGGGGATCCCCGGATGTCTGCTTTTTTCTCTTTCCTTTTCCTTTGATTATTTTTTTTTCCCTCCTTCGGGCGAACCATGGGCTATTTTGACCCTTATTGGCATACTTAAACTCACTTCCAAGTACCGCCCCAGCCGATTTCTCAAGATATCCCTGACCGGTTTAATCCTACTCCTACGTCCAATGTATCTCACCTCATCTACCCAAGGTTGCATTTTTGGTACAGTAAGAGCGGGAAGATCGGGAGAGTGAAAGTGGAAAAAGAAAAAAATATAGATATATACTCGTACTCGAAACTTAGAACTTTGGTGAACCAACATGTTTATTTTGATCGGCCGCTAATCTCCCTCACTCATATTATTATTGTTATTTTCACTATACGCGAAGAAGAAGAGGGAAAAAAGGAAAATAAATAACACCTCTTCTTCGGTTAATGGTCCCAAAAAGAGACCGCCTGGGGGGCACCAGGTCGACATCCCGGGCCATGACTGAACCCCCCCTGCGATTATAGCATGCAGTATTAACGGGCAAAGGTGGCAATGTTGCACCCGACGCAGCTCTCTCCCTCGCAACACGCAGCGCGACCCAGAAAAAGGGATGGGGGCCAGTCTCATCCCCCCTCCCCTCTCCTTTTTTTTTTCCTTTGCTCGTGTTGTTGGGGGACGGCCCCAGCAAGGGCGGTCAGGCTTCGCTGGGAGGAATGAGAAAGGGGTTTCGGGCCCGACAGTTTGGTTTACCCTGGTTGAAAAGTGGACGCTGGCAAATCAATAGATCAATCAATCGATAGTATGAAGTACCCAGGTACTTCGTACTTCTATTCCTTCGTACATCATTCCTCGGACTTTGAACCTCGTCCTCTTATCTCGGACTGGTTTCCTGTGATTACTTCGTCCTGCTTAACACTGAAGTGTCCCCAATCTTGATTTCGTTTGATCCTTCCACCATAAGTAACATCAAATCACTGTTGGCTTTCAAAATTGGAGATACGAAATCCAACTCATTTATACTCGTCCATGTGAAATTCCCGTGTCATAGGCCTCTCTAAGCACCGTCTGCAGGGCTCCCTTGTGCTGCATGTTGATGACGTCCTGTGCGACTCGGGTCTTGCGGTGCCTTCCTAATGCAAACTTGGTGTTGTACGAAGTAGCACCTTGTAATTTGCAGGTGGAGGACTCGCATTTTATTTCGAGACCAACGGAACCCGCTGTTTTCTCCTGCACCGCTCGTGCCGTCTTACTGCCGTGCTCAGCCCTCGGCCTCTCATACAGCAACCTCTTTTGGACTCGGGACAATATATTGGCTGGGATTATTATATATCGCCGTATCACCGAGGCCCCGTAGTACAACATACATGTCCGTGTCAAGGGAGATGAAGCTGCATCGTTCTTGGGAGTACCTCCTTGGGAGGGGGAATAATTCCGCAGATGTGCCCCATCTACCCATGGTTTCCTAGCTCTTCCCAAACAGGGAAATGGCAGTTTCCAAAAGTTCGTGGCTCGAAAACGACTAAGACGAACCCAAGGAACAAAGGCCTCATGATGCAACCTCCATGAAATGAAATGACCACCATCACCATCTACGAAAGGCAGAAAAGAAATCAAATGCCGCCTGCGCCCCTTTCCCCTTTCCTTCGTTCCTTGAACCAGCTCATCGGTTGGCATCCGGGGGCTGACCCGAGTCCCCCGACCATTCTCGTTCTCCGGCAAGAACAAGACACGTAGTAGTGCTTCCCACTAGCAAGGACTGAATGCAACCCCCCTCCCTTTCTGTTTCTCCCCAGAGCCCGCTCGCAGGCTGCCTAGGTCACTCTGCCCAACCCAGAGACTTGGTACCGCAAATGCTGCCAAGGATGCTAAATACAGTACTGCAACTGACGAAAGCGCACACGAAGGTGCGAGCCGACCATCACATCACATACGTGTAGTTCCGAGTGACACCTGACCCGTTTTCCAGCAACATGGCCTCCTCGTTGGGCCTACCGATTTTTTGTCCCCCCCCCAACACAGACACACACCATGTTCTTCTTTGTTACCCACTGACGAGTAGCGTAACGAAAGCAAGTGTGTTGGTTGAAGCCATCGGCCTGCAAGTATGATCGAATCATGCACGTCGATGAATGTAGTAGAAATGGCTAACCTCTGGTGGCCTGCTAAAACCCGATGACGCGCTTGGCCGACTTGTTTTCGGGGTTACTAGATGGGCCGGCGCCCTTTTTTTTCTTTTTGGAGAAGTACCTTTTTCATTCTCACCCCATCCTGGCATCCCCCCCCCCCCCCCTC
>JUDQ01000521.1:0-20156 GCA_000812075.1 Scedosporium aurantiacum
AACAAACTTGGCGCAGAGCTTTTGGAGAAATGGTGGGGTCAGCCAGGGTAGAAGGTACTGTAGCACTCGAAGCCGCCTAGGCCCTAGTCCTGCTCCGATCAGGTCAGGTTGACCAACCACCCGACTGGTGCGACCATGAGGTGAGGACAAGCACTGCTGTACAACCCATGCCCGCGCCGCATCTTTCAAAGGGATGACGGCTACGAGTACGACGGACGTCGGGATCTCAACAAAACTCCTCCCAGAAAGTGAATACAATAAAAAGATTGACTGATCTGCAGTCCTGCTTTACGCACGATGGGGCGGGTGGTGGGAGATCAGTCGAGGCAAGTGCCGGCTCTGCCGGGGGGGAGGAAGGGAAGCGCTGCCAGCACCCGCCAATTCCAATTCATCCAGGGACAAAGCAACTTTTATTGTCCGATTAGTAGGGGCGGGATAAGAACGCGTACTCTTTGCTGCAAATTAATATCAATCCAATGCTATTCTTCGAGAGGACCTCATCTGTGGGGTGGGCGAAAATGGTTTGGAGAGCAATTCCCTGGCCTTGGCGAAGATGCCTCGTGTACCGACTGGTGCAGCGAAGTTTCCCCCTCCCCCGTGCGATCCTCAAATAGATCAAGACTGATGGCTGGTCAACTTCTTTTTTGTTTCGGTTTCTCCTTGTCTTCTTCTTCGTCCTTTCGCTTCCTCCCTTGAATACTGTTGGTCCCGAATACGCAAGGGCAGCCGTTGAAGTTTCGGGAGAGGTCAGTGACAGGGAAGCACAAGGCAGATCAGCGGCATTTTGAAACTGCCCAATTCCTAATACCAGAAATCGAAATTAATTCACAAGATGCGACCCGTTATGAGTACGTGTTAAGTTTGCCATTTACGTATCTACAAGGGAAAGGCGCCTTTCCACCATATCCCACGCGCTTTTTGGCCCTTTTTTTTCTTTTGAAACTACACTCAACCGTTGTCTTTTCGCAGCGACACACACGAGGGGAAAAGAAAACGGGCAGAAAAGAAGGAAGAAAGAAAAAGAGGACGGAAACCCATTCACCATGAAGTCGGTCTGGATTCGGCTCGCCTCTCTCTACGTGACGGCGAATGCCTGCCTACTACCCTGGGAGCTCGAAGGTCAACCTCCGCCTGACAACCTCAAGCGCCAGATCGGAGACACAACACCAGCACCCATCGGCGAGGGCAACCGATGGGAGAACGGTGACATACCGCGGGGGCTCGGGACGCAGCCTCGAGGCTCATCCATGGAGAGCATCATGAACCCCACGGAAATCCGGTCAGCGGTGGAGGCGCTCGTGAAGGAATTCGACCTAGAGCTGATCGAGGCGCCGGAGAAGACGCACGACGGCGCGACCATGTTCGGGGCGAAAGTGGGCGGCGCCGGCGGCCCCGATTGCAACGGGTCGTACCGCACGCTCCTCACCGCGGGCATCCACGCGCGCGAAAGAGGCGGGCCCGACAACCTCGTCTACTTCATCGCGGATCTGCTCTGGGCGAAGAGGGAAGGGACGGGGCTCGCCTACGGGGGACGGTCGTTTACGAAGGACGACGTGGACAAGGCGCTTTCGGCGGGCATCGTCTTCATGCCGATGCTGAACCCGGACGGCATCGCGCACGACCAGCAGGAGAACGACTGCTGGCGAAAGAACCGAAACCCGGAGGGGGCGGTGGACCTCAATCGCAACTTTGACATCCTGTGGGATTACAGGACCAAGTTTGTAGACATTGCATCCGTCAGTGTAGCGTCGGACAACCCGATGCACGAGACGTACCACGGCACCGAGCCGTTCTCGGAACCCGAAGCCCGCAACGTCAAGTGGGTTATGGACGAGTACCCCACCATCGCCTGGACGCTCGACCTGCACTCTTTCGCGGGGCTCGTCCTCTACTCATGGGGCGACGACTACAACCAGGCTACCGACCCGGACATGAACTTCCTAAACCCGGAATACGATGGCAAGCGCGGTCTCGCCGTCGACCAGCCGGGAAAGGAGTACAGCGCGTACATGCCGCTGGACCTGTGGAAGAACGACAGCTTCGTGGCCATGCGGATTGCCGATGCGATGAACAGCGCCGTGGACGGGCGTCATGTCGAGGCTACGCAAGCGGTTAGTTTGTACCCCTCGTCGGGGTCGCTGTCGGACTGGATGTCTGCGCGACACATGATCGATGAGGCAAACGGCCTCGCGCATGGCTTCACCGTAGAGTTTGGGCGGCAGGCCGGTGGGAAGTGTCCGTTTTACTCGGACGTCGGGGCGTTCAACGATAACATGAGACAGGTCGGGGCTGGGTTGATGGAGCTCCTGCTGGGTGCGGTCGACACTGGGCTGGGCGATCTAAGCTGCGATGCGGTGCCGGTGAGAGCGGGAATTCTACTGAGCGAGGGAAAGAAGGGTCTTGGGTCGAGGATACGCTCGTCGGGCTGGTGGTTGGGCGTGATGGTGGGCACAATGGGGTTCCTTGCCTGGTAGGCACGTAGGCACCAGCCTCACCGCATTGATACGACGTCGGGAAGCATGGTTTCATGTCAGAGCATTTTCATTCCATACAAGACTATTGTTAGAAAGCATCAATGATCATTTGGGTAACACAATCGGCAGCAGCAATCTTGAAATCACTCTTGGGAACATTTGACATACTGGATCTATTTGGGAGAGAAGACGACAGCTGAGGCGATCAAGTGTTATCACCAAAGGGGGGAGGGGGCCCCCAAGATCGATGTTAAGACACAGTCAATCTCTGAAGAAGGTAGAACGACAGCCCAAGGCCAGACAGGCCAGACGTTAGCCAGCCCGAGTCTAAGCCGAAATTCTGCTGCCTGGAGGAGTGGGCGTGCTGTTGGCGATGGGCCTGGGGAGGGAAGAAGTGGGTGATTGGTGATTCGAGACAAGATTGATTGATTGATGAACGTGAACCACTAACAACATTGAACTGTTACTCGCTGGCTGACCCCCCGGCAAGCTGCCCACAAGCTGCACACAAGCTGCCCGCACTACGGCCCTTCTGAAGCCCACTAGAACTCAGGGCGAATGCACCACCCGCACAGACCATATGTACTCGAGTTACTGCCTGGCTGGCCTCAATTGGACCACCCACGCCCCATTTCAAGGCCCACTCATGCTCTCTGGCCACGCAAGCAGCAGACTTGCACTTTGCAGCTTGCGCCACGTTAATGTTAATGACCGAAGCGGAAGTGGTTTTCTGCGGGGGAAGAAGGGAAGAAACGTGTAACCAACACCAACACTGAACATTATTATTAGGGTGCAACGTACAAACGTACAACTACAACATAATCTACAAAGTACAAGCAGATTGAGTGCAGCCTGTGCAGGTACAATCCAGCACCAACACGGGCCAATCTGGTCAGTCACAGTCACGGGCCGCCATTCGTATCTTCGGCTCGTCAGGAACCAAGTGCTTCCCACTCGACGCCTTGTTTCGCCCATCTTGGCGATTTCTTCTTCGTCACGACCTCGATCGACCTCAAGCTTCCGGCCATTCCACTCCATTGCTTCGTGCCCTTCTCGGAACTCCCCAGTCTATGGTCATCCCGACCTTGTCATGGCACCACCGTAGCTCTTGCTCTTCTTGTCTTCTCTCGTTGTTCCTCCCACCCCGCCTTGCCCGCGCTCGACATTTGAGCACGTTTATCGGCCTTCGTTCTCTCCCCCCTTAATCCCACCATGTCTACCGAGTTCCATCCCAAGTCGAACAATCCGTTCAGGAAGACCGGTGGCCAGTCTTCCCGCCATGCGCCGCCCTCATTACATCTGCGCCCCGTAGAAGCCACGGCTTCTTCGGGAGCTAGCTTCTTCGATGACGATATCCCGATCAACCACCCCTCCACCGCTACTACTACTACTACTACTGCTACTGCTACTGCTACTACTACCAACCCCGACGACGGATCTACGAAAGCGCCAGCGAAGACGAAAACGAAACCTGTCAAACATGTCCGCGTGCAGACGCCGCCTCCCCGATCTCCCGATACGGAACCCGACACCCCTACATTTATCGATAGAGCCGTACAAGACCAGCTGAGGCTAGACGCCGACCCGTTCCAGAGCGCCGACGGCGTACTCGACGAAGAGGACGACGACGACGACGACGACGAACCTCCGGCTCAGCCGGGAGGTCCCCCACGAAACCCATTCAGCAGGACCCTGCATGATTTAGAAAATAAGCATACACGAACGGGTCCCGCGCCCGAAGCTAATACCTCTCCGACGACGTCGGGGAAGGCCGCGCTGGACGTGGCAGCCTTTAGCAGGCTTCTCCTCACCGGCCAGCCGGCCGATACCCCGCCGGTGTCCCGGGATAATGCGGCCCCCGAGCGGTCGTTTGCTTCCTCCACATCGCACAAGCAGGACCTGGGCCTAGAGTCGCCGCCTTTCATCCGCGCACAGCCCTCACGCCAATCCACTGTCGACATCACCACCGAACCCGCCTCTTCCGAGACGCCGAGAACGTCCCTTGAGCTTGATCTCGATCGCGAGGAACGTCCCACGCCAAAGCCGAGCGAGCCGGTTCCTCCGCCGGCAAAGAAGAAGCCGCCGCCACCTAGCTCCCGACATGGAAAGCTGATAAAGATCGAACTCAAGGGTACCACGACACAGAGGTCTTCCACCTCTGACCGGCCTCTGCTGGCACGGTCGCCGTCCGACCCGAATAAGCCGCTACCACCCGCTCCGTCGCGGCGGGCCGGCGATGACGATCCCGAATCGATATTCGATCGAGAGGCTGCGGGGAAGGTGCCTGAAACATCTGAACCGTCGAGCCCCGTCGCCACTCATGAGGCAGCGCCGACTACTGCTTCTAGGAAACCTATACCTGCACCACCTCCTCGGCGTCCAAGACCCGAAAGCACCATTCAAGAACGCCACGGCGGCGGCGGCAGCAGCACCACGGCTGCATCTATACACACTATGCCCGAGCTACGGCGCAAGGGGTCGACGGAATCTACTCGCTCGCGAGCAGAGAGCGTCCGCTCCTTAGCGCCCGCTCCTCCTCCGCCCCGCCGACCGGCGCTTGGACACAGGTCGACGAACTCGATTACGTCCCCTTCCACCCCGTCATTTACATCTACTTCTCTTCCTACGCCCCATATCGCTATGCTAGATATCAGCCATCACCAGCACCAGCACCAGCACTACCACCCGACAAGCCCCCAAGCTACTCCCCCGAGCCATCCGTCTTCGCACGCCACCTCGTCTATTTCTCCCAAATTTGCACCGCCTCCACCGCCGACGAGGAATGCTTCGACAAGACGTCAGTCGAGCACGAGTAGCATCGAGGCCGTGACGAAACGCGCCAGTTTCGTACCACCGCCGCCGCCCCGTCGGAATCGGGGTAGCAGTCGCGGCAGTACGGACTTGGCACCCGGGAACGCGAGGAGATCCAGCGTCGACGAGGGGAAGTCTGCTCACGGCCCCCATGCGGCAGGCGTCTCAACGCTTCGGGAAGTTGATGAAGCGTCTGGTGGGTCGGAGGCTATCGCGGCGGGTGCGCCGAGAACCTCCTCCCCTGGTGTTCTTCCTCCGGATAACGGTCAGGCCGGTGCTATTCTCGCTGACTTGGATGCCCTGCAGCGTGAGGTGGAGGAACTGCAACGGCAGTTCGCTGCTGCTCAGGGGAAGAAGTGATGGCGAGGTGGCTGTGCGGGGATGAGAGTAACTCCTGGAGAGGGGTGAGCTTCGGTAGTGTGGCACCGATAGCAAAGGGAACCTTGAATTGTATAGATTTTGGGACGGTGTTTGTATATAATGAAGAACTTCGATGATTACATTTCCTATACCACTATTACACCGATGTTGTGAAGGCCACCATTCCCTCCGAAACGCAGTGAGTGTGTAACGTAAGTACTCCAGCCTCACATCTTCAGGGGAAGGTATATTGTATTACGGAACGCCTTTCTCACCCCGTGCCAGAACTTCCATTCACGATCCGAAACTGAAACCAGTACCCACCGCGCTAAGCAAGAGCAATTTTGGGACCATGCGCGAAGGCTTCGATCCCTCCGGGTCAACGGCCTTGTCCTTCCAGGACTTGGCGCTCGGGAACCAGTCACTGTGATATAAGTACATGACGAGCGCTTTGCAAATGATCGAGGGTGCGCTGGTAGGGTCGAGATACGGCTCGGGCTCTGGAGTTTTAGCGGTGGGCTTCGGTTTGAGGGGCTCGAGGGTGTATATGGCGCCGCCCTGGAGGAATAAAAAAAAAAGGAAGGTTCGGCACTTGTTAGATCTTCGGGGGAATCGGTGACGGGGGTAGCATCTGCTGGGGCTGGGGCTGAGGCTGGGGCTCACTGAAGGGAAGTAGTGGCTCTTTAGGACTATTTGTCCCTGGTTCTCATCGAAGACTTTGTCGTGCATTCCCTGCAGGAAGAGGAGACAATCAGTTTAGTTTTGATTCTTTCAAGTTCTCGGTTCTCGTAGCAGAAGACGGGGCCGAAAGGAGATGGTGCTGGAAAGAACTCAACTGGCTCCCATCTGTACTTCACGGACCCATGTGGGCCTAGATGTTCTTCTTCCCATGCGAAGGGGAATTTGTCGGCTTTCTTTCCGTTCTCCGCATGGAGGCCGTGGAAAACGGCGCCTCCCTCTGGGGTTTCGTCGGTGTTCGATTTCCTTGCAAGATTCTCGACGTGTGCTTCGATGGCATCGAAGGGTACTTATTGTCAAGTCATATAATTCAGTATATGTCCAAGACCGAGACATAAATTGATCTCTCTCGGAGACCTGCATGCAGAGTTTCAGCATACCTGTTTCGGCTCTATCGTTGTGTGAGGATATGTGCAGTTGATGATGTAGCCCCTGGGAGTCCTCGACAGAAGAGACCGAGAGGAGGGGGTTGAACCCGCCATCTGCTTTGTCCCTCATGAGGACGTGGAGCCTGTCTGGAATAGCGACGCGTGAGGACGCTCCACAGATGATAAAAGCAGCATCTTCGAAAGTCTCCGGATAAGATTCGCCCGCGACGAGGACGAATCTATCTGAGGGGACCCAAAAGTAGAGGTTTCTGTAGATGTAAGCCTAGGCACAGAGAGTTTTCCTATGACAACCACACTTCGAGATGACCTACATGGGGTTCGAGAATTCAGTCATTTTTATTCCCCCTCTTTTCTCTTGATGCTGGATGAGATGTGGATGTGATGATTTGGAGCAGCTTTTCTACCGGCATGAGGTTGGCTTCCCATCAGACACAAGAGAAACTGAGTGACTGGAAGCAGGAAAATCGGTCCATTTTGTATCCAGAATTCCATTCTACTTCCTCGTCAGCAAAACCTCTGTCGCTCCTCCATCAACAGCGTAGACGTAGTCACCATAAACGAAGCAAGAGCGGGATGTTCGACATTTTCTTGACACCGCCTACATCATCCACACACACACCAAGGCTGTTTGTGTTGCAGGAAAAAATGAATAACCGGCGTTTTCACGCTGATGCTGCGCCTACATCTAACGAGTAACCTCTGTGCGATTTATATAAAGGCCCTGGGCTGTGCCAAGCGGAGGGATCTCTGGATTTCTTCGACAGCAGGCAGACTCAGACTCGGCCGTCTTGGCAAGGTCAGCTGGACGGCACACCATTAATTAAGGTTTGTGGCACAGTAAATTGTGCTCAGCCTTGGAGGGATTGATATGCGTCGACGGGTAATACTAGAGATCGAGAGCAGGGTCGAGGGAGATGGTGATGGTGGTCCATCCATTGCTCCTCGTTCCTCTGGACTCTCGGCAAAATAAGATGTAAACTAAATAAATACACAAAAAATGGAAAAGGGAAAACGAACGAGGAAGGTTAGAGGAAAATGGAGAAGGAGATCATAATAGAAAAGGAAAATAAGGAATAAAAAATGAGGCGGCAAGGAGCACAAGGTCCCTAAAATCGAGTCGCGGGCGAGTCGAACATTGTTTCAGGCACAGAGCAACGAAGACTTTCCACCACCACCACCACCGAAAAATAAAAGTAATATACAATAAAATAAAAGACGAAAAAAAAAAAATACAATAAAAATATAAATAAAGGAGAATAAAAGTAAAAATAAAATAATTTAAAAAACGGAATTGCGTGCTTCAGCCCGGAGTCGAGCTGGGATCTCGAGTGTCATGGAAATATGTCAACGACGAAGTGGAGGGCAGTTGGCCAACTCCTTCATCGTGATGGATCCATCCCAGCTGCTTTCGGTTTGCGGAGGCCCTGAAAAAGCCGTACTAGAGTTATTCGGCGACGTTTGTTCCTGTGCTTTTCCATTACCTCGCACTCCGGGCAAATTTCCCGTGCGGGTCCACGATGGATGCTAGGAAAATGAGGCATGAGGGCGGAGCTTTCACCCTTGACCCAGCATGCCAGCACGCGATTCCCATCATTGATGCGAATTTGTTTTGTGTGTTGTGTTGCTGGCCTCAAAAAACACTTGGCACATTGAAACATTGAACCCCCACACAAACTTTGCTCCGTGAAGCCATGTGTACTCAAGCCAAGCTACTCTCGTTATGCTTGACCGCCGGGGACTTGGCGATGGCGTGGGCGGTTAGTACGACCCCCGACCCCATTCATCGCTTTTACGAGCGGAGAAAGCGACCGGCTCGGTATTCAACGGCAGAGGAGCTGAAGCGGGTTGCGGAGGTGGTGGTGGCCTCGCTGGCTGGCTGGCTGGCGAGCTACACTAGGCCAAGGCGGATCTGGGGCTGGCCTTGATCCGAGATCAGATCAGCCAATGTAGTGTAGTGTAGTGTAGTGTAGCGTCGTGTAGGGCAAGATCCCCGAGCGGAGTGGGCCTGCCCTTATTTTCTTTTTTGTCTTTTTTTTCTTTTTCTTTTCTCTCCTCGAATCAATCGTTCAAGGCGTCTGAATCCCTTCTCTCAATGCCAGTTCATCTTTCTTCGTTGGCAGCATACCTGTCGAGTCAGTCGATCCCTCGGACAAACTCCTCAGGGGCTCCGTCTCCATCTCCATCCCAGCCACCCCGGGAAATTCCAAATCGTACTTCGTAAAGATGCCAAGAGCTCATCTCGCACATTCCCCCGGACCATCACATCTTGCAACGGACAGATCAATGTCAATCCATCCCACTCCAAGCTCAAAATTGCGGGGCTTTTGCCCGGCATAGTGGCAATAGGATTTGGGGGGACCCTGGGCAACCCTGGCACTCACCATCACTAGTGTAGTGTGTCGATCCAAAGCCAGGTAAAGCCAGGCTAGCTCTTCAGATGAGGATGCAATGTTACCATTGGGAGCTCACATGAACGGGGTCAATTTGTCCTGTCCTGTCAAAGAAAAATGCTCCCCGGTTTGGTTTTAGGTTTCCCCCACCGACCGGCCTGAATAAAAGCACCCTAAAACAAATTGAAGCCAAGCGCCCCTGTCGCGCCTAAAAAGAAATAAAAGAGGAAAAAAAAATGAAGAAATAAAACCAACCAATGTGATGTCCCTGATTGATGTCAAAAACGAAAAAAGAAACGTAAAGGATCAAAAATACATCTGTGTAATTCCACAATGCTCGCCAGCGCCCACAATGTTTGCGTCCTGCGGCCAACCTCCTCTCCCCTCCTCTCCCCCCTCTCTTAGACGATCCTCGTAGTGGTTCCACTGTCGATGTCGTAGAGCCATCCCGTAATCTCAATATCGTTGGAGATAAGGCTGGACGTCCTTAGGAGTTGAACGTCATCCTTGATACCCTGGATGATGCCGTCGGACTCGGGAAGGAAATCGATCAGGTTCCTCGACTTGAGCTCTCCAATAGCCTCAATTCTACAAGCACCGAAACGAGTCGTTCGTTAGATATTGTTTCCTACACACAGGCAAGGGAACCTTTTCTCGCTTACCCAAGGTTCTTGAGAACCGTAGCGTGGACGTGTTCGTTGGGGAGACCGTCCATTCCACACCTGGTATGCTTGATGATGGCAACCTCTTTGGTGCCCATCAGTTGTTGAGAGATGACAATACTTCGAAGAGCATCTTGAGCGGAGCCGCCAGCCTAGAGGAAATAACATGTGTTAGCGCCGTGCGTTCTTCAATCAACGATGGATAGCTACTGAGATGCAGGAGAGAGGGTCTGGATCTGGATATAGATCTGGATCCAGATCCGGATCTTACATTGCGAATGACATGTGCATCACCAACCGCGAGACCAAAGGCGGCATGGGTATCGATCCGGGCGTCCATGCAAGTCACGAACAGGAAGTGCTTGGTCGGAGGGGAGTGGAAGCCGGCGGACTTGAAGGTGCTGGAGTAGCGCTCCGACGCCTTGATGATATGCTCCTCGAGAGTGGTCATGTTGGCTTGTGATGTTGGTGGGTTTGGTGGGTATGCGGAGGGAAGTACGGAGAGAGTAGAGAGTACGAAGAGAGTACGGAGAGAATGATAGCGTCTTAGAGGGGAAAGAGGGTAGAAAATAAGAATCAGCTGCCAGTGGACGAAAGTGGAAGACACTTGTTTCGGATCTTTATAAAAACCCACGAACAACAGAGCCGCTTATCGTGAGGTGGACGGGGGTTTAATAAAGAGGGGTAGGGGGAGGCCCCGGAAGGCTGCAGGACTAATTCCAAGTGACTGGAGCTTCAAGGGGGGGTGGTGCATAGGAACAGACAAGGGGACTCGAGTTATGAGGGATTAAAAAAGTAACAAGATATGCAAAACAAGGAGCAAGGAGCAGGGAGCAATGAGCAATGCAATCCACTCCGATGGACCATGGCTGGTCCTTACTGGCCCTTATTCCACGTGATGATACATGATTCGCGATCGTTGGTGCTCGCAATCAGGAGGCAGGAGGAGGTAACACAGGCAACCCAACCTGGGCGAGAATCAGAGAGAGAGAGAGAGAGTTACTTCTTACACGAGATGGGGACACGGGAGACACGGAGGCAAGGATAGGCCTTGCGGAGATGGCGGGACGGAAGGAACGAGGTGCAATAGCCCAAAACAGCAGCTGGGACGGTAGCATCGATCAATATCTCGAGATGAAGACTACGAAGTACGGGGAAATATGATAACATCAGGCTCTGTTTGGTCACCGGGAGGAGGGACAGGACGAGGGATGAGGGAGGTGGTGGCTCGCTGAAACAGGAAACGCGTCACTGGGCCCTGCCAGCTGCTGAAGTGAGCGGGTGGAAGGAAAAGGATGGATGGGTAATCGTCCGAAGAGCATCACGTCTGTCACAGCATTACTCTTATTACTTCCCCGTATTTGCAGATTGGGCGTGTGTTATGGTGTGTAGGTTGGGTTTCTGCGATGGGAGGGAGGATTGCCCGGGAACGCGGGCTTGTCGCAGAACCTCAAATTTTTTTTTCCTTCTCTTTTTCTTTTCTCTGCCTCCTCTTCCTTCGTCGAGCTTCCTGTTAGGACGGTTCCTACGGAGGTTTTGGGACTAGAGGACGGATAGATGGGTGATGCGACGAGACGAGAACCAATTAGCGCCTCAACCGAATTTCTATTGAATAAGACAAAACGCCGTTGGCATCGCGCAGTCCTTGTCCGTAATCATGCAACCCCGACCGGCGGGTGGAATCACCGTGGTGAGAGGCAAAAACCCTGCCTCCAAGATACGACGGAGCCGAATCCATTTGTGGTGTTACTTGGAGAGTGTTTTTGTGTTTTTAATTTCTTGATTTCTTTCGCATCGATGGGGTGGAAACTGTGGGAACAGGGAAGGAGGGAAACGTGGAAAGACCCGTTGCCCCCTAGGCCCTTGTTCTTGTTGAGATGAGGAGGTGCTCGTTGCTCTGATATCGAGCTGGATACGATGGGCACAGAGAGAGAGAAAGAGAGTACTGAGGTACAGGAGTACTTCTTTCGTCTCTAAGTTATAGTGTAAGTCTTTGTACGAAGTACTTGTGGATCCCCCATGGCCCGTGGCGTGTCCTGGCTTCCCTGGCTTCCTCCAAACGTCAACTGCAACTTCCGCAAGTCTCAACTGCAGCTGCAATGCATCAATGCAGCCAGCGATGCAGCAATGTGCAATCAATCACTGCAATGCTGATAATGATAAGCGAGGCGGCATCAAATAAAGTAAGGGCTGGTGGACCCTAAAAGTAAGTTAGTGCAGGTGCGGCGTCATAGCCGCAGAGGGCTAGCAACAAGTCAAAAGTGGTGCCAAGGCAGCACTGAGCCAAAGCAAGCCAAAACAGCCAAGGCCTCAGTGGAGAAGCCCAGCTGTGCAAGCTTGTCCGCCAATCAAACAGACCCTGTGTTCTGTGTTAGGGCCCTGGCGGTCGTTACGGGCTCTCTGAATAGTCTGAACACACCTGCGGGGCCCTACGAAATGGGGCGAAACGGCTACGAACGACCCAAGCTGTCCAAGTCAATGGTGCACGTGCACCAGCTCGACGAAAATAGGAGGGAGCTACCCCACGTTGCGAGTGCCGAGAAACCCGTTCTTGTCCTCGGAGACGCAGGAGCGCAAAGAGAGCGCCGCCTTCCCTCCCCATTTCAAGCGCCCGTTGCGCCTTCTTCCTGCCTTCAGGTCGAGGCAGGGATTTTGGCCATGTGATCTCCAGGCCACACAGCTCTTACGTATTGGGAAGCAACGGACTGGGAATTTGCAGCTTCTACACTAAGCTCCTGCCCTGCACGACGGATGTACTTCGTCGCCACTTTTCCTGCACGCTGGACATTGCCCACTGCTCACAGCCACTACATTTGATGTACTTCGTAATATTATTGTTATTTCGAGCTTGAGCTTGAGCTTGTACGAAGTACTTGGTTACAACCTGGAAGCCCCCTTTCGGTCTCGTTGCCTTCATCCTGACGCTCGAGCATTCCAGTTATTTTTCACATCGAGCTCCAAAATAATAAATAATAACAATAATATCAATAATGCCTCGTAAAGAGGCAAATTCCTGGATGCGACAAGAACGGGTTACACCGAGACGAGACGGTTTACGAAGGCTTTACGAAGGGTACATCGGACTTTGTACCAGCCCTGTTATCGATGTTATCCACCCTGCACAAGCAAGAAATCACAAGAAATCACCCCATCGTCAAAATTCTGTTTCCTTCTTCAGCACAAATCCAATTCCATAGCCTTCCTGAAAAGGCAAGGCTTCTCCGCATCCGTCCATTTCCCCGGAGCTGTTCCCCCTGGACATTCCCTGACTATTTCATTCCCTGGACCTGGACATTGGGATTATTTCTCGCTCACGGAACCGCCTCAGGTCAGAGTCCAGACACGAAAGAACGAAGGAGTCTTCCATTGGAAGCTTCGGTATCATCGACTTCCCTGCCAGATACGCACGTCGTCGGTCAGACATCACGAGATGTCACCCGATTTTGGAAAGAGGAGGAGGTCCAAAAAAAACCGCATCGACAAAAATACAGCGCAACTCCGTCCTAGCTATTTCGGAACAATATCTTGCATTTTCCAATATCTTGCATTTCATCAGGGGTGTGGCATGCACAGAGAAGACCTATTAACGAGCGAGGTTACACGTTAGGGCGACAGGACCACCGCCCTTTCTCCTTTCTCCCCGATCCTTCCGTGTTCTTATTCGTTCTCATTCGACGAGCATTGTCTCTGGAGGCCCAAGATAGCTTTCCTTTACGCCGCCCCGCGTATTGAGGACAATTTTCTCCAAGTAGACCTCGGGTGAGTTCGCTGCCCACCTCAAGGTATGCTTCCCAGCCGTAAGCCCTCCAAGTTCGACCTTCTTCGTCCACACTTGGTCCGCTACGTGATCGAGCCACTCCGGTGGAATGTCCCCAGCATAAGGGTTCGTAATGTAATCCCCCAGCACGCGTGTGAAGTTAGACGGCGCGTCACCTAGTGTTAGCGAGAACTGCATCCGGAGTCGCGGGTCAGTGTCGAGGCATCCGTTGATGTACACCGTTGCCTCGACGTCCTCGGCGTCTGAAAAGAGATAGATATCGTACTCGACCCAAGCTGAAGTGGCGGCGTTGTCTTCCTGACGAGCCTGGGCGAACGGTCGCAGCCCAATAGATCCTGATTCGCTGCGCGACCCGAGGTGGGGGAAAACGGAGAAATTGACGGTGGGATCCTGCGCATCCTTTTTCTTGTGCGTGATGGCCGACGAGCGCTGGAAGTGCGGCGCTTCGATTGAGATCATGCCAGCCGTTTCCGGGAAGCCCTTGAAATCCGCGGGGACTTGGGTGTTTACGACAGGGATGCGTATTAGGTCGAAATAGGGGTATCGTGAGGGCGTCGACGTGATGCCGATGTTTACGGTGTCGTCGAAGTCGTCCGGCACCAAACTCCAGTCGATAGTGACATTCAGGCGCTCGTCGGGTTTGTCTCGGTTAAGAGTGCCCCTGATCGGGCTGATGGAGATGAAGCCTACCGGGATCTCCTCCAGTTCCCAGTCGATTGGGACCCGGTAATCTCCCCGCGCAAAGACGTCGATATAACGAACGCGGGGTCCAAAACGATCCATTTGCGGGAGTAGAGCCGTGTACCCCGTGGTTGGCATTGACGAATCCACTGACTCTGCCCAACGCCCTTGCTCAATTGGGCTCGTCGACTGCTCGGCATAAATCCCCAGGTTCCCAAGCGAGAACTGCATATCCTGGCGCAGCTGCACGAACGAGAGATTGGCCACCATGTCTCTGGCTGGTCCGGCCCACGACTTGGGTTCCTGCCAAGCGGCGTCGTACACCGCTTGCGACATCATGTTGGCCCATTTTCCTCCAAGCATGGCGTCGTACTCTTCGACCATGTCGTAACTGGCGTCGAAATCATCGAGAACCCGTCGAGCCACCGTATTGGCCGAGTTTCGTCGCTCGAGCGCATACTTGTAGTTCGTGCCCACACCAATCATGACGGAGTAGTAGATGGCCCCCGAAGCGACAGGGTGGCAAACGAGCTGGTAGAAGGCCGGCCGGGTCTGCTTGTCGAGCTGCTCGTACACAGCCTTGGCCCTCTCGGCGAGGGTTTTCCAGCGACCGAGGACGCGCTCCGCCTCGTGGTAGTGTAGCGTCGAGAACGTCCCCGAAGTGACGAGCTCGAATCGCCGCATGCCGATGAGGTGGCTGTGCTCGAGCAGGATGTCGGCGATCTCGTCGGCGTAGTCTGCGCCGAAATCGCGAGCCGCCAGCAGCTTGAGGTAGGTCGGGATCCTGTCGAAGCTGAAGTTGGATACGTTCCAGGCGAGGTCCATGGCGAAAGCGAAGGGTATCTCCATCGGCTTGATGTCACCGACGTTGACGATCCAGATGCGGTCGGCGCCGCGGAGGTAGGAATGCATGAGCTCCTTCAATACTTTGGCTAGGTTGTTGGTGTTGGCCCACTTGTACGACCGAGGAAGACCGACGTATTCGAAGTGATAGTATACCTGGAGGCCAAGAAAAAGGGTCAGAAATCATCAATCAGATAAACTGATGGCAACTGTTTTTGTCTTACGCCGCTCCCGCCTTTTCTCGATGCCTCGTCTCCAGTCGGGAGACGGTACACATTACCCCAGTTATCATCCGGGAAGAGGAGTGTCACGTCCTCGGGCGGATCAAGACCAGCGTCATAGTACGAGGCAACCTCTTTGTACAGCGCCCAAACCTCTGTTCAAATTATCAGATCAGTATCGTGGCCCCCCTAACCCAAGATTACAGGAGCTGGACTCACGATTCACGGCGTCAGGGCTACCGTGATACTTCTCGATAATCCCCCTCTGCACATCGAAGACCTCCTTCAGCATCTCGATCGCATTCTCAGTGTTCGCCGCTTCGTCCCCCAGACCCCGCAAGCCGATCGTGAAGTAGGACTCATTATTGCCCGCCCTCTCGATGCCGGCTTCCATGAATTCCGTGATGTTATCTCTGTTCTTCGACCAGTCCCAGGGGCCCATGACCGCCTCATCCCACTCGTTCGTCGCTCTTTGCATGGGCTCGTGATGCGCGGTAGAAATGACGATTCCGTAGTCATCGGCCAGCTGCTGGTTCCCCGGATCGTCGGTGAAAAAGATGTTGCCGGGAGGTGGGGTCCACGACTTCCACATGGCGGGCCAAAGGTAGTTCGCCTTGAGGCGTAAGAGGAGGTCGAACACATGTGCGTAAAACTCGGTGTTGAGCGGGTATCTTGTCTCGTTGTTGTACTTGGCCCACCAGGTATTAAGCGCGGGCTCTTCGTCGTTGATGAAGAGGCCACGGTACTTGACGGAGGGCTCGCCCTGGGTCGTTGTTTTGCGCAGGGCGAATATCTGGTCGTGCTTCTTGGGTGGAACGTCGGAGAACCAGTGGAACCTAGCACCCCAAGTCAGCTCTCTCTCTCTCTCTCTCCCCCCCTCTCTCTCTCTCTCTCTCTCTCTTTTCCATAGGGAAGGATGGGGAATTCCCTACGGCGACTGGCCGCATTGCTCCGCAAGCGTATGGATGCCAAAAATGGTGCCCCTCTTGTCACTACCGGCAATAACCAATGCACTCTCCACTCCAGGGAACGGCGCGTCCACCACCACGGTCTTAAACGACTCCCACTTGCCCTCGATATCAGATATGTCAAGCGCCTCGGCGTCGACAAGATACCTGATCAAGGCAGAATCGGCCCATCCAGCTATTACCACGCTGGTCAAGTCTGCGAGATATTCCTCGGCCTCGTCGACGGAGTAGCTCAAAACGTCGCGGCTCACCTCCGTGATCGCCTCGAGGTCGCTTGATAAGGAGTTGCCGGCGATGTGAACGCCCGTCCAGTCATCGGACGAGAGCACGATTGGTGCCGCGGTGATGTCGATGGAGCTGCTGGACGCTCGGAATTCTACCAAGGTCTCTTCGAAGATGGCCGATGCCGGAGCGGGGAAGGAGAAGAAGAAGGCGGCTGCGAGCGCCGCGACACGGGGGAGGAGCTTCATGGCGGATGCTGGTTGCATGAGCGGCTACCTCCTTGGTTGCCAGAGGGGAGGCGAAAGGGAGCCTGAGGTAGCATGGTCGTGAGAGCCTATTTATAGTTGCTTTTAAGTGTTTGGTCGGCCGAGTTCGAAGAGGACAAGGCGGGTAGAGTTGGAGATTTTCTGGTAAAAGGCGATTTGCCGGGCGGGGGTTATGAGGAGGTATGATGAGTAGATTGAGCTCCTCGGCGCGGGAGACATCGTGAAAAACTCAAGTCCGAGATCAGCTTTTGAACTCCACCACAGGACCCGGTTGATATCTCCCAGATGAGGCCGAGGTCGGGGCCCCTTTTCAATTGAGGTTCTCTCTTCAAATTATGAACTCAGCGATTGGAAATCTCAGAGGAGTGTCTCTTCCAATTGCACAACCTCGAAATCGCGTTACCGGAGGGCCGAAAAGGCAGGTTGATTTTTAGCTTTCTATTTTTTTTTTATTTTCTCTTCTTCTGGGCTTTAAGAGCCAAGACCTGTGCCATATTTACCCCAATGCCCAATTTGATTTTCCACTAATACGCTGGCCCGGAATAGATTGCTCTCCGAACGGGCGGGATTGGGGCATAAAACTCCGGATCCATCACCATTTGCCCAGTTCTCTTGGCTTATCATTTTGAGGCCAAGTCATAATAATATTTGATGGGGGGGTCGTCTTCGCCTACGGAGAGATTCGAGAGGAAGCGACTGGAGGCAATTGGTAGAGCTAACAACCTGGAGAAATGCTCAAATATTCAAATATACATGAGCGCGTAAAAAAAAATGATCAATCGCCGAGATACACAACTACAAACTTCCCTCCTCCTCGTCTCCTCCCGGATTCTTCTCCTCCTCCTCCTCTTCCACCTCCTGCGGCCTCACAACCCCAACCTGCCCAACAAATGTCCCATTCGAAAACCACGCATCGGCAGGTCCATACCCCATAATCCTGCCGTCGCGGACATACCCATATCTCAAATACTCGTCGTACTTGATATCATTCGGCCAGCTCCACGTAAAGCTCGTTCCCGTCCTCCCGATCTCGGCGTACAGCATGCGCCACCTCTCCACGTCGTTCACCATGACGCTAATACCATCGTACGTAGATTCCGAAGGGGGCGGTTCGAAGGAGAGCGTCACGTTGGAACCGCGCGGCGTGAAGACCACGACAGGGAGCTGGAGGGCCGGGTACTCGATTGGGAGCAGCGACGTGGTTAGCTCCAGGAGGGGCGAGAAGCCCGAGTGGGCTACGTCGTGGATGAAGAGTCCGAGGAGGACTCCTTGGCTTGCGAGCGAGAGCCGGGTCTGCGTCGCCGTCGCGGGGAGGAGTAGGAGCGAGACGATGTAGTGATGTAGGTTGAGCTCCAGACCGGTTCCGGGAATCCATGCCAGGGCGATGAGCGTTAGGATCGAGACGGCGTAGAAAAGGACGTAGCGCTCGAAGCGGCCCTCGGTCCAGAGGCAGTAGAGAAGCCAGGCGGCGATGAACCCGACCGCGGCGACGACCGCGGCGACGGTGAAGGTGGCCTTTGAGACCCTCGTCAGCTCGTAGGCTGACAGGTTCTCCAGGCGGGGGAACCAGTCGAAGGTGTAATTGGCCATTGCGCCGAACCACAGCCCGCCGGTCCAGAAGAGCGTCTTCTCGATCTGCGCCGTCAACCCGTCGAGGGTCTTCTTCACACAGGTCCTGTAGAGAACGGCGCCGACGAATAGAGCCGGCAGGAAGCCTTGGATGAACCTCGACATCCTCTCGGGGAGCACGGCCGCGGGAAACCGGGAGGACGAGACCGGCGCCGGATCGGAAACGAGTGCGACGTGAGCAAACACCGTTGTGAACACCACGAAGAACTGCCAAGCGGCGGAGCTCACGAAGAGAGAGAAGACGCCGAGGAAGAAAACCGAAACGCCGAGGAGTCGGTGGCGGGGGTCCTCGTGGTTCCTGCAGGGCACGTCCGGATCCGGAGATACCGTGAAGGAGAAGGGGAAGGACGAGTCGAATTCGATTGACGATACGCCGTTGCTCTCTATGCCGGCGTAGGTATCGTGTCTCCCCACGCGAGTGACGCGTCCGCAGCCTCCCTTTTCGTTGGAGGTGACGAAGGCGTGGATGGCGGCGCTACAAATGTAAGAGTCTGCGCGGAAGGGGTTGCTCCCGATGACAAGAGGCTGGCCAATCACGTCTTGGTCGCCAACGGGATGAGGGCGTGTAGATACCACCGTGCCGGCGCAGTTTGCTGGACATCGAAAGGAGAAGTGGCTCCCAGTGAAGGGCCGACACAGCTCTCCTTCGATTCCGCATTCGTAGATGGACCAGAGAGTATCGTCGCAGTTGAGGTTGCGGACGTATTCCTCGTCGCCATCCTTGAAAGGTCTGTGCGACGAGGCTAGCGGGTAGAAGAAGGCGACGAGCCACATGAGGAAGAAGACGCAGGTGACGGACGCCTTGACGGCCGGTCTGGCCCTGTCGAGGAGATTGATCGGCCACTGCTGGAGGGCGGGAAAGATTGGCCTCAGGACATGACGGCGAGGTTCCCGCGGGCCGGAAAACCACCGTGGGAGGCAAAACCGGCGCCGTTCGTCAGGAAGCATAGGCTCTACCTTGGCCGGGGTGCGCTCCTCCTCGTAGGCTTGGGTTCCGGGGGACCGGAGGAGGCGGAAGCCTTCCTCGTCGACGGCTGCGCGTCTCCACCTTGCTGTGTGCGATTCCATTGATCCCTAGGATGAAGAAATGGTAGGCGGTTCTTCTCTAAGCTTATTCTTGGAGCAAATTGGGTTTATTTCATCAATTTATTTCCTTTGGCACACCCTGTTGCCGGCTCCTTTCGTTTTCTTCTCTTTTAAGGTGGCGTCGTCCAGCTCGATCGACCATCACCAGAGGCCACGTTGAAAAGGCGTACACGAAGCTGAGACGACCTGGTCTCCAATATAGATATTACCTCCCAAAGAAGTGGTGACGTGACTTCATCCATGGCATTCATCCGGGTGTATTTAGACTGCGAGTCATTTTCGACTAATCGGGGCATCCCGTTAATTAATCCCAGGTGTCGAGGATAACGGGTAAAGGGGATCTACGCCGTCAGATGTCTCGAGAGGAAGGGGACACGAGGAGCTCACCTGCGAAGTATGTAGCTCTGTCGCTTGTCTTCCCTTTTGTGGAGGGAGGTCGTCATCCTCGGTGACAGTCTTTGTTCGTGACCATGGACGGCCAAGTCGATTGTTTCCAATTTAGCTCTCTTCCAAGATATCAGAGGCGTTTCGCCGTCTTGACATGATGATTAGAAAATTAGAAAATATTCACATCATCGAAAGCAAATCAAATTGTATCGAGAAAAACTAGGGAGAAAAAAAAAAAAAAAAAAAAAAAA
>JUDQ01000522.1:0-19985 GCA_000812075.1 Scedosporium aurantiacum
AGGGGGGGGGGGGGGTTGAGGTACTAGATGTCTTTCTCAATGAGAGGGAGAGGAGAAGATGGGAAATAAAGGCGCCATGGCAGTAGAGGAACAACCGAGGATATTTATAACTCTCCTTCCGCCCTCGGGCCTTCGACACTTCAGATGAGCTATTGCGCCTGCATGAAAATAGCTGTCGGTATCATATGACCCAGTAATTCTCGAAAGAGGGAAAAGCAACCGTTGGAAGGATTGCATTTCTGCTCGAGATATCTGTAGGTGACTGCAGGAGCGAACGAATGAGAGGGAGTACTTTCGTAAATGGAACGGATCATATAATCCTTCCCGACATCTTCTGCAGCTGAGTTGTTATATTTATGCAATCGATTAGAAAGGAAATGCACAAGCAGTTAACTGAGCCAGCAACGGACAAGTCGAACGGCCACCACCCCATTTCCGCCCATCCCAGGCATCCCCTGGCAGAACGGCCAAGTGAGCCGCCAACGCTAAGCCAAATCGGGTGCTCGTCATCCCGCTGTCGCTCCGCATTACCCGTGCCCCCAGTCACATTATGGGGGTTCGCATCATTTGGGTGACTGGGGGCACGGGTACAGGAAAGGCGAACATTCGAGGATATAAAAACTGTGTTCCTGATACCCTGCATCTCCCGTGAGAAGGTCTTCCCTTCGGATCATCGTTTTCTTTCGGTGAAATGCAGTCGTTTATTTCGTATACTTGATTTTGCTGCTCTTCGTGTCGCTTTGACCGTGATCGCCTCCGCGAGATGATCATGGAGGAGTCGAGGAATGGTAGCAGCCGGCTGTATGCGCTGTGGTCCGGTCTGCGGCGGTTGCCTTGGCGCTGATGTAGGGATCTTTTGTTCCGTCCTGCAAGACGTCAAATCAGACTAACCGTCAGGCCACCTCGATGTAGTTCAATGTAGGGGTCGAGTTACACAAGACAGTGCACGGGGAGGGGATGGTACCCATTTTAGATGCAGGAGTCTCAATACTCCTAGTTTATTTAATCTACCACGTACATCCCATCCTCGTCAAAATGCGGTGCAATATAAGGGACCCGACACCAACACTAAGTGATTTCCAGCGACTAGATAATCTCATTAGTGGAACCAATGTCAAGGGGTGGAAATCAACTGGATTCTCCATGAACTGTACGAGCTGCCTACTAGGCCGGCTACCACGCAGGTTAGCAGTGTGTCTGTGGGAACGTGCTGTCGATGGAGATGATGTTGGCAGAGCCCCCGTCTTCTAGCAGTGTAACGAAGGAGCGATATGTAGGCTGGACAGGGTACGGGGAAACCGGAGAGAGAGGAGCGGAGAGCGGACAGCGGTGTTCCGAGGGACCTTTTGTGGTTATGGGGTGAGAGACATCAACAGTACAATAGATCTAGAGTAGCATCAGTTACCACCGCCCCACCTTGGCGCAGCCGAACAGCACATTCCTTCGCATTATATCGACACCTCAAATTTCACTTCGCTTCGTATAAGAAGCACACCAACCGTAACGAACGGCCCGGGCCAAGATCGCACCTCCCGCGTCGCCAAGGTTTCCTGCGTGGGGTTGTTGTCCTGGCTCGAGCGCCCCGCCCCTTCTACCACTCTTACATCTTGGCCCGAAGTGATTTGTTTTCTTCCTCCGTTTCAACTCCGAAGATGACCTTCATTCAACCCACTACGTCTTTGCTTTCCCTCGTTTCTACTTTCTTTTCTTTTCATTTTTTTTTTTCATTCATTTTAAAATCTAACTATATAATCTACTAAACTTTGTTATAGTCCGGGCCCTTGGAGCCCAGAACCAGTGGCTGCGGCCGACCAGCAGACGCGCGGGTTACACATATAAAAGAAAGGTCCTGGAGACCACGAGACGGAATCTTATTTCGAAGTCGTTTGTTCGTACAAAACTATGAGATAGAAGAACTTATTAGAACAAGCAATACATAACCTTTATTCTGAACGTTTGACCCAACTGTGATTAATCCAGAATCGTTGAGCTATGAACGACTACCCGACGACACGGCTTGACACGCCCTCTCCCGCACCCTTTATTTACATGCGAGGCTTGACCCAAAAAGAATTATATTGTGCAAAGCTTCCAACTATCTCATTAATTATATGAATCTAATAATAGATCTTTATAAAAATATTTAAAGTATTTACTTTATTACTTAATTTTATTAGTCGCAATAACCTGAAATATGTTTTCTTTCTTAAATTACTGTATGCTCGAAAGTTTTATATCCTCTTCTAAAAGACTCGCAGTTTCTGCTATAATATTTTGTGCTCCCGTGTCACTAAAGTTATCTTCTCGAAAGCTGCCAGAGATACATCGCCGTATGTCCAGCCTTCATCTCTACCATATCGAGAAGCCTTCGAGCTATTTTCACATCGGATAACAGCTCCTCCGGGTCTTGCGTTGTCGGACGCCCATCAACACTCACAAATACTTGAATCAGTTCTCCGAGCATCACCTCGATGAGCAACGCACCAAGCCATCGCATCGTCGACTTTGAGTTGAGGCTGATCAATGTCGCGCTAGATTCGGGTTCTTTTGACGGCACAGGGAAGCGGTGCAGGACAAATATAACGGAACTCACGATCCTGCACGTGAATAAAGCCATGATCGTGGGTTGGTGGACAAGGAATCCATCGAGTTCCACCTAGTTGAAGAAGTGCTAGGGTAATAAACCATACCATGCGTAACCTCTCTGTATACAGAAGTTGGGATGGTGACTCCGTTGCCTGGGATAAGACCTGTCTAAGAGACAGGAACGGCCAATCGAGCTTGACCTGGCTAGCTGGTTGGTGATGTATATTCTATATTTATTTTTATTTCTATCTACTTCAATAGAGCCTAGATACTGCCCACAGCAGTATGGGGCCGCAGGCTCCAGCCATATAAATATAAAGAGCGAGCGCCCCCACACTCGCCCAATAGATAGGAGAAGCAACAACTTACTTACTTGAAGATGTCTTACTTACTAGCTAACGATCCTAAACTAGTCAAGCCAGCGACGTGAGAGATCTCCAACTAACAGTCAGGCAGTGAGTGAGCAAGCCCACTCACTGCCACAGTCGCAAACAATCGATTGCGCCTCACAGCGAGGCATCGCAGCCCAAGGCTGTAACAGCCAGTACTGAGAGGGAGATAATATATTGCTGCCCAACGTCTGGTCTGTCCGCCAACCCAACTGATAAATTATATATATATATATATATATATTAGATATACACTGATGCACTCTATCCTTGAATGCGATAGAGAAACTCTTCACCTATGCAGTGACGTGATAGCTTGCGCTACTTGACGCGAAACATATAGAGACGATGGCACCTCTTTGTACAGCTTGTCATGCCCTCGTCTATAACGAGCCTCTCTGTCATGTGGAGGGGAGCACGCGCTCCTTCTACGACGACCGCCGTCACCACGATTCCTTCCAGACCTTCTGGGACGCAGTACACGCGCGATGCCCCATCTGCTGGGCTATCATGGCCCGATGCGTTATTGCGGGAAGCGCGCCCTATGCGGACCTCGTGGCCATGTTGCAAGGCGAACCGCCTCCGCGGGAGGCAACGGGATCCACGACGCTTTGGCTCGTTGGTTTATCCCATCGCTCCCCAATTCAGCTTATGTTTCATTGCAATTTCCCACTCTACGGATCCGAGAACGACTGGGGTATACATCCTTGGGTTATGACTTACATTGATTTTGACCCGCCGAAAACCCCCAATACAGACACGGCATCCTCGGGCGACCAGACGACTTGTTCAATAACCGATCCCCTCTGGCAGACCATCACGTCTTGGACTACGGAGTGTGATGGAACCACACATAAAGAATGCCACGCCTTGCGTGAGTCATACGCCAAGGAGCCATGGCTCCCTTCTCGCCTCCTCCACGTCGAGCAACGCCCTGATGGAGAGATGTGTGTTCGATTAGTCCTCCAGAAGGATGTCTCCCCAGGGTCCCGATATCTCGCCCTGAGTCACCGCTGGGACACGCAAGTGCAGCACGCTCTGCTTACGACCGACAACATCACGTCCTTCCGGAGGCACATTCCCCTGAGAGACCTCTCCAAGGTGTTCATAGATAGCTTTCGCGTCGCACTTCATCTCGGGGTGCCATATGTATGGATCGACTCGCTTTGCATCATCCAGCACGGTGACGGTCTTGCTGACTGGCGGACGGAAGCTCTCACCATGTCCAAGGTCTATAGTAGGGCCTACATCACGCTTGCAGCTCATTGGACTCAAGATGGATCCGGTTTCCTGGATAGTCGGGATGTGCGCTGGATCCGACAGGCAAAAGTACCCTTCCGATACAAAACTGCCGATGGAGAACTGAAAGAGGGCTCGCTCAAAATAATCCCTCCGGACGAGATAAGTAGTCTAGTCTATGAAAGCCCCCTTTCAGAGCGCGGTTGGGTTACACAAGAGCAAATTCTGTCGCCAAGGATCCTTCACTTTACCATGCACGAGGCCTTCTGGGAATGTCCCACGCACTGCAACGCGGAATCGTGGCTGAGGCATGGGCAGCCGCGGGGCATCTCGTCCGTTGTCTTACCCTCGAAAGCCACCGTCCAACCGAGTTTTCGGCGAAACCTGTTCAGCCAGTCCCCAGAGCCACCGCGTCGTATCCTTCACAGGTGGAGTCAGATCATAAAGAAGTACTCACAGTCCCACCTTACCAAGGCCGAAGATCGATTGGTAGCCATTGCGGGAGTCGCTCAGGCCATGAAGCCGCTTGTCAACGACTTGTACCTTGCCGGTCATTGGAAGAGAAGCCTCCGTGTTAACCTACTCTGGAAGATGAAGAATATCCCATCTTCATCTTCTATCGACTTCCTCACGTGGAAGGACCAGGACATTGTCCCCTATGCGCCCAGATTCTCCTGGGCGTCGGCACCCCCCTCCATCAAGGTTTCGTGGTCGTACGGGAGACGAGACCAGTATGATGACCAAATTGGAGCCGGGCAGACTTGCGTCCAACCGCGTGCAATACAGTACCGCCGGTCGGCCAAGGACCCCGGCACGGAAGTCGACGTTGACGTATTTGGACCGATAGCTGGGCCGTTGTTGGAGATTTGCGTCACAGGACGGCTACGGCAGGCCCAATTTCGATTCGATGCGAATTGCTACGACGATGCCGTGGAGTTTGATGGATATGGGTGGTCGTCGGCCCAGGCAATCGATGGTATCTACATGTCCTATACCGCACGAGGAAAAGTTGTAACCATTCGCCGCCCAATGCCTATCCGGGGGCAGAGTGTTCCTATCGGAGGTGCATCTGATGAAACACTTCTTCACAACGTCCTCTGCGATTTTTCCGTGCAAACTGACGAGTCTCGCCGTCAGCTCGAGGCCGAGCCTTTCTATTACATGGTGTGGGATGTCAATCGTCATCAACGACAGATCTACCTAATGTTGCTCCGCCTAGTAGACCAGAAAATGGGCCGTTTTCGCCGTGCAGGCGTGATCGAGATGGACGGAAGTAAAGTCATGGGTATATCCTTCCGCCTCAATGTGGAACAGGTAATGTCACCTCTCCCAGAGCAAGAGAAGCTTCCCTGTTGGCGATATGATGCGAATACACAACTACACACTATTTTTCTAGTATAAGGACCGTAAGTAGTTCTTATTTAAAATGCGGCCTGCCCACACTCATTTTGTTTTGTGCGAGCAGAACTCCAGGAGAGCTATAAGGGAAATTAAGGAGAAGCCGAGGATGCAGGAGATTTTTTTTTTTTTCCCCAGATTATTGATAATTAATACAGTTCTCCCGAGAACTTGGAGCCGGTCTGATATGTAGGATGCCAGGATAGTCAGCCATTCTATGGTTGGGATGGATGCAAAATCATTATGGCGGACGAGTTCTGTAGGAATAACGAGCTGGAAAAGCTTGGCCCAATACCACTGGGAATCCATTCGTTCCAAGAACACTCAAAGCGAACAAGTGATGGCATGGCGCCGTCTGCTTACTGCACGTAGGATGTGGGATATTGCCGATCCGGGGTACTGCGGATCCGGGGGAAACCGGCCGGATCACTGACTTGCCGAACAGTCGGGGAGGCCAAGGTTCCGATTCAGTGACTTGAAGTAGGACGAAACAAGGCGTGTGCTCCTTTGTCCTTGAGGTACCCTCGATCCCAAACTCCAACATTCCACATCTGCAAACAGCTCTCTCCTTTTATACTTGCCCAAAGATTTCACAAGAACACATCTCAGTATGGCAGAGAAACCAAATATCTCAATCTCCATCTCATTCAAATCCTAAATGCTATACGACTCTCTCCCCTGGAAAACATGAAAACCAGTCCCATGTTCTCCTCTTCTCCCCGAAAGCCCATGCAACAGCCCTTTTTCTATTCCCCAATGAAAGAAAACAAGAAAAAAGGAAGTCCCAGACTTTCTCTCTTTTAAACCAAAACAATGCCCATGAATCCCATCCAAACAAAAGAGAAGAATCCCATGAACCCAAGTGGTGACATATATAACTTTGTTTTTTCGTTTAATACAACCCCACGAGGATGTCACCCCTAACCCTCGCAGTAAGATGAACTTCAGCCTCCAAATCCAGCTTGATACCAACCATCAGCGCCGCATCCTTGAGCTTTCCGTCGGCCCCGACGGGACCCTTGAGGAGATTACCTGAGCAGCGACGTTAGCCCTCTTCGCTCGTCCGGTGCGGAGGCCCCAGTCGAAGACGGCCCCGCTGGGCGGCGATTGCGCCGCTAGTCTTTCTTCAAGTGCTTGTGATTCTGATGATTCTGATCCCGAGGGTGATGGTGGCTCGACTGGTTGTTGGTGCTGGCTGGGTGGTCGAGGCGGGAGGGGGGATATGGACATGTCGTCCTCGACTGGGCGGGGGGGTTTCCTTGAAGAAGAAGAGGAAGAGGATGGAGTAGTAGTAGATGACTTACCAATGACGCCGTTGGCCTGGCCGGAGAGGTTGGGGAGGGGAAGGTTGGCAATGGGGCCGCGGTTGCCGGCCTGGGTGTTGCCCTGAGTGTAGGCCTGAGCGGTATCCATGGCGAGTTGAGGGTTCTTGGCGCTGTATCAACAAAGCGAATACCAGTTAGTTTTTCAAGGTCTGTTCCTCTCGTCAAGAAATTGAATGTGTGTTATAGGCTAGGGGGGGGATCATAAAAAAGAAGACAAAAAAAAGGAAAATCCCCTCGCGCTAGCCGGAAAAACGAAGAAGATCTCTCTCGGAGTAGTAAAAAGCTTACGGAGAGGACATGTTTTGAGCTTGAGCTACTACGCGCTGCTGCTGCGTCTGCTGCTGCTGCTGCTGCTGATCCTGAATCTGCCTAGCACTAGCTGGCTTAGTCTCTTCGACACGACTCCTCGACGGCGTAGCGCGAGGAACCTCTGGAGAGACCGGACGAGAAGGGGCACGAGAAGGGGCTTGCTGCCGGATGGAAGAAGCCGACGATTTCCTCTCGGGCGTGGAGGTGGGAATGGTGGAAGTAGCTTGCCTTGACGGGGCTCGAGCTGTCGAGGCTACTGCTTCCTGACGAGCGGGAAGCTGTTGTTGTTGTTGCTGTTGTTGGGAGGTGGGAGTAGGAGGGGCGGGTCGAGACGACGATGCCGTCGGCCGGTTAGAGGAGGACGTGTTGTCTGTAAATGGAGTCTCCGGAGCTGTACCGGAGAGAAGAGGAGATTCTAAAAGGACGGGAGGAGGAGTGGAGAACTGCTGCTGCTGCTGCTGTTGTCGGATGGGATTATCCTCGGGTGAGATGGCAGTTAGGGACCGTGTGCGGGACCGAGCTGCTGCCGATGACCTGGAGGAAAAGGATGGGTCGGTGGAGATCTTGATGGGGAGCTTGAGTGTTGACGCGCGTCTTAGACGGGGCGAGAGCTCTGGGGATTCTTGCGGGGAATAGGGAGTTCCTCCTGTAGAGAAGCGCTTGTTGGCCGTTGGGGTGCTTTGGGAAGCGATGGCGGCCACCGTGCAAAACTAAACGTTTGGGGAAAGAAGGAAGCGTTGGTCGTGCAGGGACCGGGGGAGAGGAAACAGCTTTTTGTAGAAGAAGAAAGGGAGAAGAAGAGATTGAGATGTTGATTGTTTGGTTGATGATGGAGAATAGGAAGGGAATGGGAGATGGGAAGAAGGGATGATGGATGTGTTTTATATTCTTGGATCCGTTCGTCTGAATTGGAGATGGCTTCCCCTTTGGAAAGCTTCGAAGCAACACAGCTCGATGTAACTTTCTTGCTCGTACCAGTGTTGTTCCTCCGTTCCTCTACAGTTCCTCTTCCGTCTCACAGACGTTTGCCGACCAGGCCAGTAAGCACGGACATGCTCTTCCTCTCGTGTCCTTCTCTTGTCCCTCTCTCTCTCTCTCCCTTTTCCTGCCTCTCTCTTTTCGCTTGGTTCCGATCCATGAGATCTGTCAAGGTTCGTTTCACGCATCCCCATGGGCCGGTCCAGCCAGTTCTAGCCCTCGCCTCTCCGATCATCTACCCATTCGCAATAGCCGCCTTTCGCCTCAAACAAGCCTCCGTCCCCCCTCCCCTCTTTCAGACCCTTCCCTAGGTGGGGTTCCTACTCCTACCTCTCCTACCTCTCTCGCTATTAGGGTCAGCCCCCATCATTGATACGATACGTTCCCTATCATACGGAGCAGGAATGGGTTCATCAAGGCTCAATCAAGCCTTGACCCTCGAGCAGATTCCCCACAGACACAGACAAGGGATAGCGTATTAGCTCTCCCCTGGCCCGTGGGCGTTGTGGCACTCAATGAGCCAAGTCGATGAATCCCTGCTCGCTTTCTGAAATTGGGGGGAACAATGCGAGTGGTCGTACAGCATCAGAAATTCCCCTTACTGCTACCGGCTAGTCAGGTACGGCAAATGCAATTGATCGATTGTAATGTACGAAGTAGTGGTAATAGTTTCTGCGTCTGCTCAGCTTTTCCTCATAAATGTCGCGAAGACTTGGAGACAAAGGTACCTGCGGGATGGAGGTACTATCTACGAGCTGTCTAGAGATACGAGCTGAGTCAAAAAAGGGTACCTCTCATCGGTATGCCACATCACAGGGGAATAAAGTATCTAGACCCTCAGCTAAGGTCACATTTCTGATCAGAATATTAGCGATATCTCTTATCACCATCATTTGCAGCAAAAAAAAAGTGACCTTCTTTTGATATTATTGTAGGTACCCAAGTACAAGAAAAAACAGCCACGTTGAAATTCCCCGAAAAATAAAAAAAGAGCGTATGGGGAAAATCGTGCTATGAGCACAAACCCGAGTTTCAACAGCGTCAAGGCTCAAAAATCGTATGTTTTTGTCTCCGGCCATATCTACTTCGTACTGCTCTTGCAGATCCGACCAGGGGTGGTACAAAGAAAGCTGGAGCTTGGTCTTGGCAGCGAAGAGGCCCGAACCCGTTCCCTCCATGGAGCAAGCCACCACAGACAGCAGCGAGCGCGGGCAGAAGCAGAAGCACACAGCATCGAATGGACTTGCATCTGCCGAACGAACAACTGGGGGCATGAACTAGAGGAGGACCGCGAGCCGGAGATCAGTGGTGGCTCCAGACTTTTTTTTCCCTCTCTTATGCTGTTGTGTTGCCCCAGGTTTAGCTTCGACGGACCGGCATAAAAAGGAGAAAATCAACGCCACGGACGAATCTTAATCGAAATTCTTCGCAGAAAGGGGATCCCAATTGATGCGACACTTCCCAAGTCTTGGTGTGTGGGTTTAGCTCGGGAAGATCCATGTCCAGGGGTGCGTTTTCTCCCGGTGCGTGTGTGTGGGTGCGGCAGCGTCTGCTTCAGAGCCGGGGTAGCATTTCTAGAAAATCGAATCATTTCTGCCCTCCGAGCAAATCGGCGAATTTTATTTTGGCTTTTCTGGCGTTTCATGGGTATATGCTGCTGCTCTTAATCCCCTTCCCTTTCTTCCCTTACCTGTCTCGCCAAAAGACAGGCTCCACCAGGACTTGAACTTTTGCTTTCTCTCTCTCTCTCTCTCTCTCTCTCTCTCTCTCTCTCTGACACAAGACGCCCTTGGGACCTCAGCCCATATTTCCCTCGTTTATGTCCTCTCTGCGCCGTGCGGGCCCCCGGTTCGAGCGGAGCCCTTTCGGCGGCGGAAAGGCAAATAGGTACGATATTAGGGGTTGCGACGTGCATCTCTGTCGTAGCCGACTCACGACGACGACCTCGACCGTGACCCCGTCGTGGGTTCCCGCCAATGCAGACGCCTCTCTAGCCCCGTCCCAGTCCCAGTCCCAGTCCCAGTCCCCCCGTTGCCGTTCCCACCCTTCCTTCCCTTTCCCGTCCCATCAATGTCCATCGCATCTCCATCCCATTTCACTCGGACTCAGTTGCTCGACCTGTGCCCCCCTTGTCGTGCTTCTCGAGTCCTACATCGTAAAACGTCCCTCTCCTCGTTACTTCGTAAAAGTTACCATCAATATTGATGTTTGATGTTTTCTCTACCCTTCACAGCATCGACCCCCGATCAGCTGATGATCTCCCTGCTCGCACCACACCTACAGCGCCCACAACGCCCAGACACTCCGATCATCAAACACTCACATTCCCATTTACCATTCACTTCCTCTGCACCTTCCTCCCTTTGTCGCTTGTCAGCCAGGCGTTCTCCAATCGGTACTTCGCTCGTAGTGGCAAGCATGAAGTAGTACAAGCTTCGAAGCAGCAAATAGTACAATCTAGATCTTCTGTAAGCCATGACAAAAAAAGAAAGCGTAGAGCCCGATTCCGATTTGTCCGTCCTATCAGCCAAAAACCAGGAACAACCCTCGAGCCCGAGACGGAGGCGGGGAGGGGGAGACAACACATGGCACACTACCGCTCTTGTCTCATTGCCGTCCGAGAAACTCAATCTCGTACTACGTCCACTATTACCCTGAATCCCTGAACCAGTGAACTCCCAAAGAAACCCCCCAAAGACTGGCGTCAGGGTCCAAGGGGAAGCTCCTGCACCCTCTTTTGGTCGTAAGCTGTCCTTCTTCACTTCCAGAACACCTTTCTTCGAACATTTCCCCTTTTCTGGATGCCAGAAGCACAATTGGATTGTGCCAAAAAGAAGAGAGAAAGAAACCAACAGACATTTTTCAAACGTGTTTCAACAGCCCTGCCCATTCCTTCCTGTTCGGCGCCTCCGGCCGAAGTTGTGTGGTTGGCGAACACCCTCCCTTCACCCGCCTTATGCTCATTATTCCGCTTGAGCTATAGCAGATCCTTCTTTTCCTCTTCTTCGTTTTGAAATTCCGCAGTCAGATCATCTTATCGCAGTGCAAGAGAAAAAAAAAAAAGAAAAAGAAAAAGAAGAAGGAAAAACACAAGACGAACATTCCCTGCCATTGACTGGCATTGAAACCCCAAGGCTTGATCTTCCCCACCTTGCATGAATCGATAACACATACCCTTAATCACAAAAGAGCTTAAGCTCCTACCTAGTAAGAAGAGAAACAAGAAGAGGGGAGAGGGGAAAAAAGGGCTGTGTGAAGCTCAAGTTTCCCAAAAGCTAGAGGAAGAGTAAGATAGAGAGAGAGAGAGACTCATCGAGCAGCAAGAATGCTCACCTTCATCGCGGGCTTCGCCGCCGTCTTTGGCACGGCAGAAGGCGTCCGCGCCGCCCAGTCCAAATCAAGAAAAGAAGAGCACCGAACAAGGAAAAACAACCTCGTCGCCCACTGTCCCAAGAGCTCCAAATTCAGCCCTCTACTCGAGGGCAGAGCTATCGTCCTTGCCGGAGACAAGGTAAGGAAGCCTTCTTCCACAACAGCCTCATAAAGATAAAAAGCCTGTTAACATGGCTTTTCTATCCAGGTATACATCGACACAGGCACCGAATACAACGTCCCCTTCGGCCACCCCTTCGAAGGCTACTACCTCCCCTACCCAGGCCAACGATATTCCGGCCTCGTCTCGACAATCACCCACGAGGCCCCCATCATGAACTGGATCTTCGTCCACAAAGATACCTACGAGATTAAATTCGGCACGCGCGCGCTGTCCGAGGGAAACCTCACGGGGCCCTGGGACTGTACGCGGCAGGATAAGCGTCTGACTTTTGGCGGCTGGGAGGGTTTCTGCGCCGTCAAGGAGGGCGATTTCTGGGCGCTGTACTTTGATCGCGATAATGATCGGCTGAAGAACAAGGTGGCGCCTGGGACGCCGGTGATCGAGCTTGAGCTGTTGAGGACGGAGCTGAAGGCGATTAAGCCGGAGGAGGTTCAGTTGACGGAGGAGCAGTTGAAGGCGTTGCAGGAGCAGGCTAAGATTGAGGCGGAGAAGATGGCCAGGGAACAGGCGGAGAGGGAAGCGCAGGGGCAGGCGTTAAAAGAGGCTTTTATGAAGGCGCAGGCCGAGGCGGAGGAGAAGGAGAGGCTCCAGGCGCAGCAGCAGACCAGAGTGGAGGGTGAGCCGCAAGCTCAGGCCCAAGTCCAGCCGGAGACTCGCGAGAAGGCTCAACCGGCGGCATCCCATGAACCAACCCAACAGCAACCCGAGCAGCAAGCCCAGTCTCAGACCCAGCCCGCGCCCGAAGTCAAAGTTCAGGCAGACAGCTCTAGCCAACCCTCGCCAACCTCCACTTCCGATGAGCAGTCTAGCTCCTCTTCACCGCCCGACAGCTCCGGTCAACCTTCGCCAACCTCTACATCCGACGAGCAATCTAGCTCCACGTCTTCGCAGCCCGAACGGCAGCGCACGAGAAAAAGGCGCAAGGACCGTCCCACGATCAAGATTCCTTCAAATAAACCAAACGCAACCGCCACCGCCAGCAATCCCAACAATACCAATAACCACAACAACAATCGCCGCACTCCGAAATCAGGACGAAATGCCGGGAGAAGATCACCTGAGAGGACAGGTGCGCCGAACGGAAGAAACGGTGCCAATAGCCCCAACGGCAGAAATGGAAATAGGACACCGAATAGGAATAGGAACGGAGCTCGGAGTCCGAGTCAATCAAACAACAGGGGAAGGAGTCCGAGTCAGTCAAGTCGCGGAAGGAGTCCACCTAGGGGTGCAAATGGCAGACACAACAATGGCCGGAGGAGCCCGGACGCCATGACGACTAGTTCTAACGGTCGGAATAACAATAACAACAACAACAGGCGAAGAAGCCCCGACGCCATGACAACTAGTTCCAATGGCAGGAACAACAATGGGCGAAGGAGCCCTGATGCCATGACGACTAGTTCTAACGGGCGAGGGACACCCAACGGCAGGAGAAATGGAGCCAATGGGCCCCGGACTCCCAGTGCAAGAAATGCGTTGAATAGTCCGAGAAACGCAAATACGAGGAGCCCGAGAGTTGCCAATGCAAGCAGCAGCCTTAGGAGCCCCAGTATCATGAAGAGCCCTAACGGCTTGATGAGTCCAAGCTCTATGTACAGCCCAAGAGGCGTGATAAGCCCCCGGGTTCCGAATGGCGCGAGAAGTCCGTTTGGAATAGACGGTATTACTGCAAAGTTGGGCACGCCGACTCTGCTTGGGAATGATGAGGCGGCTGGGTTGAATAGGCTGACGAGGGGACAGGAGTCAACGTCGTCTTCAAGGTACCCGTCTGAGGATGAGCTCCCGCCTTCTCCGGATGTTGACTAGACTGGTTGATGTACGTTATGGGATTTTAGTAAAATGGGGAGTTTACGGGTTCTGGAATTTTGAGGGCAAACATAGCTGGGCGAGGAAAAAGCATCAATTTGACGAAAGGAACAGGTTGGATCCTGCCACACCTCTAGACATGGATAGCATTGCATTAGGAATAGAAGTGCATGATATTTATGGGTGCAGTGCGTTTCCCCTTCGGGTTCGTAGAGTGATACGGGAACTAAGTCTTACTATCAAGAAGTCTGCTGGGAGGAGTCAGGGGAAACAGGATATAGCTACGGAGGTGACGATGGGCCTAATGGGCTCGGGTCTTAGATGGGTTCGCGGTGCAAATGACCCTTTTCCTCAGATATCGGGTGGACCGCTCTTTTTCAAAGCTGTTTTCATCGGGCTTTTTTTTTCTCATCGTAGATTTCATCGTTTCGCTTTCGGTCCCTTTAGGTGGGCAGCTGGTTCTCTTTGACAGTCCTGGCGCCAAATTCATCGGCAGCCACTTGCGGCAGCTGCGGCATCGCTCTAGATCTGCGCGTGCCTGTTGGCCTCATCAGGCATCATGATGTTCAGATGAGGGTTGGTCGCTTTCCAACTGGATTTCAGCGGAAATTGGCCGAGAGCGGTTATAACCCCCCAGCCATGTCAGCCAGAGTCGGCAACATCCCAGCAAAGGCTGTGAAGCTGCTGGTAGTTTAGCGAAACGTCCCGGACAACAAGGCCCTCCAATCGCTGCAAAGAACCAGACCGATGAGAAGGCCCAGTCAACAAATGAAGGATGGATTCGACTGTGAGAGGGTTCCCTTTGTCGAAGCCGTGTTCGTCTCTTCGTTTTGATACTGAAAGCGTAGAAGACTTGAGACGGATTCGAATTTCAATTTCCATGAAAAATCTCTGCCGCCCGGCTCCGATAAAACTTCCAACGATGCCGGAAACACCAAATGACTCTACAAAGTACTCGCCTCACATCGCATGCAGCCTAGCTAGGGCTAAGGCAGGGAAAGTGCATCCGTCCCCTCGGGACACTGTACACCGAGTTCCCCGAGTTGACGCACTTCGGAAGAACGCCTGGCATCCGAGAGCGATTCGGAGATATTACAAAGTACGAAGTACACTGGCTAGTCAAGGCAGCTTCCCCCATTTCAACAGGGTAAGCGAGAGAAAGGAGTCTGTGCATCACATGTAAATGAGCGTCTCGCTTAGCAGGCAGGGAAAGTCCACACCGAAATCTTGAATTTGCTGTTCAATAAGGAAGGCCCTGAGAGTGGATCGAGGGAAAGAAGAAGAGGAAAACATAAGAATCTACTGGGTTTAAGTGGAGGTACTTCGTAGGGTACTTCGTAGGGCAAAGTGCTGAGAAAGGCACATCACCCGCAGGATGCTAAATGTGCGAAAATGGAAGATTCCGATCTCGGTCTGGTGATCGAGCCAGGAAAGGAGCAAGAAGGCAACGTTCAGACGAGACACTGAGAGAGTTGAGCTCCGGCGTTCCAGCTGGCCGTACCTAGACAAGCAGTAAACTATTAAAACCAGATCTGCCTGGCTGCACAAACACAAACCTGAACAGCTGAGATGTCTGAGGAATGGGATACTCCTTCTCAGCTTAAACTGACTCGGCTGCGCCTTACTTCTCGAGAAGAGCTTTCACTCCCCTTCACATCTCGCCGAGGAGTTCTTCTCAACTTGCTGGCATAGAACATGCATTTGTGGAACCGGACAAGCAGACAAACATGCGACACAATCTGATTCTCGGTCACGAGTCCAGTATTGCTGTTGATGCTGTCAAACATAAGCAG
Organism: Scedosporium aurantiacum; assembly: GCA_000812075.1. NCBI lineage: Eukaryota > Fungi > Ascomycota > Sordariomycetes > Microascales > Microascaceae > Scedosporium > Scedosporium aurantiacum. The sequence continues at coordinate 15,380 of JUDQ01000522.1, forward strand.
AGCTCAAAAACTGACCACAACGGACCGACATCAGACCAAAATCGCCGTGGAACAGTAGATGGAGTGGGATGATTCTCCCACAATGTGTGCTCCGTATGTTTGTAAATCCCTACAAAAAATTGAACCTGCTTCGTTGTAATGGAGTGTATGAATGAGAATCCCCTTCCGACCGGGTCCTCGTTTCTCGTTGGGTCTCTCTCTCCTCTCTGGGCGTCACACTGAACAGTGACGTTGTGCTTGCAAACACGACACGACGCTAGGAAGGATCAATTAATACAATGTACCAGGGGACACTAGCACGCTACTCGTCAGCGTCAGACAGGCCCACAGGGCATGGGAGGCTCTAGCGCGTGCATGCAGTTTGCCAAGCCGCGAGTCTCCACAGCGCAGCCCGGAAAAAGAAGCTTGGATCGAGCCTTATCTTCAGGGTCCCATTTTCTGTTTGACATTTTTTTCCCATAACTAAAACGTCTGGACGAGTGACAGCCCGGCATCTCAGGAAAATCGCAGGAAATTACAGAACCGCTCACTCGCATCAATTCGATCCATCCCACACTTTTACTTTCTGATTTTCTTTCACACCCTCCCCCCCTTGCAAGGAATGGCAATTTTTCTTTTATTTCTCTTCTTGCTCTTCACCGACCTCGGTCGCTCTTTTCTCGGAGTTCGAAGGTCTCTCCGTCGTGATTTTTTTTTTATCATTTATTCTTGCCCCATTCTCCTGCTGTTAATTGGTCCACCCCGCCCATATTCGGAGAATTGTCGTGTGAGGCAAGTGCAAGTTGAGCAAGCAGAGCTGATGTCATAAGTGCTGTAGCCTGTGATGATGAATGATGAAAAGGCACTGATCGCCAGTGGTTCGTCAATGCCATCACATCACTTTCCTCCGACTCCTGGGAAGGAAAGCCCGTCCTTGGTGCTGCCTGTCCTACACCACCTCCATCTCGTAAAAAAAAGTCCAAGGCAAACCACAAACCATTCCTCAACCCGCCAAGAACACCCCCACAAAGTACGCTCCTCTGAGATCCTCCAATCACGCATCGCCGTTTAGAAAAAGTGCCCCAAATAGGCAGCCATTTCCAAGGCGCCGAGCGCCGCTAAAGGACAAGCTCAAATGCGCAAATGCTGGGGAAAAGAGAAGAGAAGTTGATGCCGGCGGACGTGCAGCAGCGGACCCCACAAGAGCGAGACGACAACGGAGCGCCCTTCGGCTCTTGATTCGCTCTGCTGTTAGTGCACAAGTTAGATTGAATCTACTACACTAGTGTAGCGTCCTTTTTTCGGTGGATTTTATGCTTTTGCAATTTCGCAGCCCTGTCTCGGGGAAGACGAAGAGGAGGAGGAAGAGGAAGAGAAAGAGCAAGACAAGTTTGTGCATGATGTCAACGTCGTCTGAAAGTATTGATCGCCAGCCCAATAGATTGGTCCTTTCCACTACGAGTTCAGTCCCTCCATTTTGCCTTTTACTTGGTAGTTCAAGTCCCCTTGAATGAACCTAGCCCCCGTTTTTAGCGCACCCTCTTCTTCTTTCCCTTGACAAATAAGAAAACAAAATTGATTCCAAGTCACCAAGTCACCAAGTCACCGAGCACATCTCTCCACACGCAGTGACGCACCCCCTTCATTGTCCCCTTCACAACCTCCCCCATCCTAGCCCTCTCAAATTTACACCACGCTACTCCGAGCACTAGGACATTGATCGTTCTCATTCGTTCTCCCCTTCCTATCCGGGGTTTCCTTCACACCCCCCTCTTCTCCACCCACGAAAACGAAAAAAAACCCGTCCGTTTTTGGCTTCCGAATGGAAAGATCGTAAAACTCCTGCAGGGTTCTGGTGGCAACCCGCACGAAAATAATGCGGAACGCTCTCACTTCCACTCACTCTCCTTGATGTCTGGTTTTGTTGTCGGAAAGCTGGCAATATTGATTCTGCCTTGGATCCTTGCAAGTACTGACTTCACTGTAAATTGTGTACTTCGTACTTCGTAGGTGTCGTTCTCTCTCTTTCTCGCCCTCTCTCGCCTTTTTGGTTTAGTCGCACCCCCGCGCCGTGAAACGGACACACCCTTTTCTGTCTCCCCACTCCTTGTTGGCCGCTGCGTGTAAGTGGGAATCATCCGGCGTGTGTTGGCTGTTTTATCTTCTGTTTTCCCAGGATTAGCTGAAATCACTGCCTTTTTCTGTGTGCTTATACTAAAATTTCGAGGCCGGGTGTGTCCTCCTCTAGCTCCGTCTTATATAGCCTCGTACCCCCTCTTACTTCCTTTCGACCAGAGCTCCTGTTTATAAATTCGACTTCCCATCCTCCATCTTTTATCCTTCTCTTGTCTCTTCTTCTTCTTCTTCTTCTTCTTACCAACATCATCATCCAACAACTCCTACCAAATACAACAGATCTCATCGAAAAAGCATCAGCACTAAACAAACGCCTTCACCCTCAAAAGTCATCCATCCTTTTACTCTTACAACAGCACCAACCTCCATCAAGATGCCTTACGCTCCTCATTGCTGCAAGTGCGGAAGCATGATCGTCATCTGCACCTCGTGCCCCTCCTGCGGCCACGAAGAATGCCAGACTTGCGTATAAGTTCGCTCCGAAGCGGACTATACGGGGTGGGTTAAGAAGGAGAGCCGAGCCGGAGTGGGAAGAACGAAGACGCTGGTGGTGGCGATAACCACAAGCCGGAGAAAATGAGCCTATGAAGCTTTCCATGCGTGTTGGACGAGAGGAGTTGGAGTATCTCGGGGATGGAATAAACCGAAAAGGCTGAGGGTAAGCATTTGAAACCGCTTTCTTATTTTTATCCAGCCTTTCTCTTCCCCTGGTTTTTTTCAACGTCAATGCTTCCCGTTGCCCGTTTCCCAATCTGGACCAGGCTGTGTCGTGTGTGCCTCAGTCGCCACAGTTTTCGCCCTCTCCATTCGCCCCGCGACGATGCCTACTGCAGGCGATACGTCATAATGTCAATTTGCACATGTTGAGCCTTGCATTACACTGTTCCCATACTGTCTAAACACTGTACGGACTTCTCCGGTGGCTCTTTCCTCGATCCTTCCTTTCAGAAATCACAATTTGATATTCAGGACATCCAGACAAAGGAAAAGTGTTTTCATGTATTAACAAGAGTCTCTCATCAGGAAGCTGCCGGTTCCCCGAGATTTTACTCTCCAATGTCTACGACTCCCAATCAGGCATTTCCGCACACCCAAACTCGAAAGACCCTCGTTTGTTTTGAAGAGGGGAAAATAGAGTTCGATGGCCAAGACACGTACAGACCCAGATCAACGGCGTTTAAACCCGGAGCTAAGAAAAGCATGTCCCGCGTGACATATCCCCCAGACCGAAGGATTCAGCAAGGAGCAGAAAAGGACAATGGAGCTTGGCGTAGCACACCTTGTACTCCTCCTTTGGAATCTGGCTTATCCAAAAGAATCTGTTTACGTATTGCCTCGGAGTCATCGAAATTTTTTGGGGGGGGGGGTATTCGAGACCTCCCTTATCTATCTGATGGATGCAACGACCGGAACGCATGGAAGCGAGTGGAGGGGGTCTTATGGTTCATCGAGCGGTTTCCGCGACGAGCGATTCTTTTTTTTTTGATGATCCTTTTCATTCCCATTTCTTTCATTTTCGGGGACATTGGAAGATGGGTTTATGGGTTACACCGGACAGCGTGCTTTTTTTCCCCTTTGCTTTTTTTATTCTTTCTTCAGCGAAACGATTCAACGACATGGGAAGGGCAGAGAGAACTCATGGTTTCGATGGCTTGCAAAGCGAACGGACGGGAGATGAAGACGAAGACGGGATACCCCCTTCGGCGTTTAGTTGGTTCAACTTTTCGATGACTCTTCTCGGCGAAGTTTGTTTTTATTTATCATCTTTAGTCTCTTTTTTGTTTTCTTTTATTTGCGACTTGATAAAGACGGGAAAATATCAATAACACCCTCGATTGAATTTCTCGAAACCTTAACCTGGGGCTATTTGAAATCAAATTGCCTTTGGTAAGTGTGACAGAGAGGTATGACTTTGGATTGATATCGTAAGAGTGCCAGAGTAAGTATAATGTGATAGAACTGTTTACTTCCTCGACCCCTGTTCCCATTCGTCTTGTCTCTTTCGCTTCTGATCTCTCCTCGCGATCTCGACTTATCCATCTCCGTTGATAAGGAATGGACTTTCATACTGCCGGTCATCTCAACCGAAAGGACAAGTCCAATCCAGTTCGGTCCTGGTACCAATGTCCCCCAGAAGTTACAGATAATCGTCTGATACAAGCAAGAGCCGCACAGCCAGTCCAGTCCGCGTAAACATGCAAGCAGAACACCCTCCTCCTCGGATCAGACCCCCAACATCCCCCCCCTCTCCCCATCGACAGCAAGTAATCCTACACCTCTCTCCTTCCCATTTCTCTACATCCCAAAAAGAACCATTTGATCATTGATCAAATAAATCACCGACCCCCCTAATCAAATCTTCCTCCCCATCCAAATCGTCCCGTCCCTCTCTCCCAACATCACAAACCCACACCTCTCATAAAACCCAACCACCTTCCCATTCTCCCCCGCAATCGGTTTTTTTCCTTTTTCTTCTTTTTTTTTTTCTTAT